>CM060872.1:9371384-9609271 GCA_030737845.1 Acorus calamus | reverse complement strand
TGCAGGAACTATGCCAGAAATTGGCGGAGTGTTCAGGATTAAAGGAGCGGAGCTTGGCCCTGGCGAAGGAGCTTGCCGCACTCAAATTGTGAGTTATGTGTAATATGAGTGGTGGTGATAATGGATGTGTAGGTTGATGTGTTGGGTTGATGGGGCTTCTTTTTTGTTTCCCTGTTAGGGTTTCTGATTTAAATTTGAATGAAGAAGAGATGTCAAAGCTTGCTTTCGTTGGCTCTGGGGGTAGCACTGAGCACGCGGTTGATGTTTTGAAGAAGTCGCTTGCTCTTCGTAACAAGTGCGTTTCTTTAACCTTTTTTTTTTGTGGATGAAAAATTGAAAATGGAATGAATCAATTGTTGCTATCTTATTGTTCATTTTGATCCATGTTCCATGACTTATTAACTGTTCAACCCAGCCTTGACACTTTTCTTTCTGCTTGTAAATTGCATCTCAAGTCATGTTTGGAAGGAAGCTTTCAAATGTTTTATGGAGGTCCTGTTAATAACACCATGCGTATTTAGTAAATTACCACTTGTAGTCTAGAAATGATAGTGCTTGTGTGACCAACTCTGTGCTCCGTGCTCTATGCTGTTTCGTGTCTAGCTGTAGTCTAGAAATGAAACACTAATCACAGTTTGATCATAATGTCTAGCTGTTTCATGTAGTCAGTATGGATCTTGTTGGCATCTTTTCTTGTCCAGTATACTTGTGTGTTGCATCTTTCTTTACATGATCCTTCTCCTCAAGTCATTGAATGCCTATTCCCAGAATGTTGAATGGTTCTAACTCCATAATTCAGAATCACCAACACAACGCCGCAGGCTTCCAAATCATGATTCAAAGTTCTGTCCAACCCTTTCAGTTAAGCCTTGCTCTCCAGTTGAAGCTCCGATCCTTCATTTATGTCACTCTTTACTTATTCAAAACACATGCAATTCTTGTGCTATAGATCATGGCCAAATATATTAGCCTTGATTTTACAAGCCCTAATATTTTAAACATGATCCTGAATTCCTGATAACTTGTCAATCTCTTATACATGTACACATATGTATGCCAGCTAAAATGTGCGGGTGGCTCATGGAATCAGTATGTAACCTCAATTGATTAGTTTTGGTATAAGGTCTCAATTCACTAAAATATATAACTATTAGATTGTGTTTTTCAGATTTATTTGTTGTTCATTTCATAATGCTATTATTTTTATCTTAACAAATTAAGAGCCTTTTATAAAAAAGGCTCCGAGTGTTGTTTAATAGAACAGTCTTTCAACATAACCCTGGGAAGCATGAGTTTAGTTGAGTCAGCTCTACTGAGTCTATCTACATATGAATTTTCTATTGAATGCATTTGAAATATCGAGTTCATGTTTACCTGCAAAATGTGTGGAGAGAGTAATCTTTTATCTTTCAGTAGTTTAAATTACTTTTTAAACTGCATTAGTGTAATTCACATTTTTGTATTCCTTAATATAATTTCTTTGACAACAATATGCAATGGTACTGTTGATATATGTACTTTCTGATTTGTAGCAGTCTTTGATCTTATTACATTTACATTGTTCAGCTTAATGATTTGATGTGTATGGCTATGGCTTATGCATCTTAAATCCACGGTCTTTCAGTTTGCAGCCTCTCAAGGTGTTTTCCTTTGCCAAATGTATGTTAGATATGTAGCCCATATGCAATCCTTCATATATATATATATATTTTTGCAGAAAATCATTTTTCTAAGGTTATTCTTCTGTAATGATAGTTGTTTTCTTTAAAATACAGGAGTTACAAAGAACTGATGGCTCAATGCAATCTCATGGGAAGAGGGGAGGCTCGTTCTCTCCAAAAGCTTGAGAAAGCTGAGGCGAAGATAAAGAAGCTCAAAGTAGGTCCTTTTTTAATGCTTCACCAACATAATCTTCAAAATAATTTCATGTGCTTCAGTATCTCAAATTTCCTGGAATATGATTTTCTCAGACAAGATTGCAAGAACTGGAGAGGACTTTGGAAGAAAAAGATAATGAAGTTCTCAGGTCTTTGAAAAAATCAAAGAGTGCCAATCTGAGTGCTAACAAGCAATCCTCAGACCCTCCATCTGTCATTAAGTGTTCATTAGACGATCAAACTATGAATGTTAATGAAGCTCCGATGGCTTTGAAGAAAATTCGTTTATTGAACAATCACCCATCCTGTTCGAAGTTGAATATGGATGCACCTGAAATCATAAAAAATTTTAGTTCTGAGGCTTGCAGGGAAACTAATAATATTATTGACGTTGATCTGGAAAGCGATTCCTGGTGCTTCATCAAAGAAGATGCTCCTGAATGTTATGAGGAGATGGCTGTTAGGAAGTACAAAAAAATAGATCCAGATGAATCAACTTCCTCCTATGCAAAAGATTCAGGTTCAAAAACTGGTAATACAGCTGATTTACACATTGATCTGGACAAAATGGAGGAGGAGAGTGTCTCACACACTCTCCTGACAACACTTGGGGCAGAAGCATTGCCTTATCATGACATTGCTGAGTATCCACATCAGTTTTCAATTAAAAGAGAACATCAGAATCTTGGGTCCAATCCCTGCATCAGTGAGTTTTCCTGATCTTTGATTTTCATTTTATATTTTTTATTTTTGTGTGTGTTGAATGAGTAAAACATATTTTCTTGATGAACTAGGCAAATTTAGTCCTTTAGTCAAGGAAGGCAAACTCTGAACTGTTGAATACCAAAGATGGTATTCATTTGGACAATGGTTGAAAGAACTTGACCTTGTGGTTAATTAGATTGAATTATAACTCATCCATGCATTTTTACCTACTTCATAGGTCCCTAAGGTGGCACATTCTACCAAATTCATTTCTCTTCATCTTAAAACAACACATTAAAAGTTATTCGTGCTAGAGAACTGTGATCTCCATACTTGTGCACTTAAATTTAACAATAGAATGATGTTTATCAGGTGGGTCTGAAGAAGCAACAAAATACATCGGAAAGTGGTGCAAGCGAGCACAGATAAAGACATACTCATCTCCAACAATGCAAGGATCATCGGCCACTGGTGAATTGATTTCCATAGGGGCTGATGGTAGAGGGGGCAGGATTAAGGTCCTAAGATCTCATAACCAGTTGATGGTGAGTCTTTCTCCATGGACTATTATTTGTTCCATCCAATTAAGCGTGGACATGCTGCAACCTGTCATTAGTCAGCATTTGAAATGAAAGTTAATTTTGTTCCCTGTTTTGTATAGGATGATAAGGTTCATTCTTCTATATGGCCAAAGAGACTGAAGAATGGAGCAAAACAGGGTGGCCAGACAAAAGGATGCCTGCAAATAGAGCATTTTTTCACCAAGGGAGGAGGCCAATTTTAAAGTAAAAGGGCTTCTTTGCACTATTTCAAATTTCTATAATTATTTCATTTTTTTTTTGTAATCAATCTTTTGCTTGATGGGCTTGCAAGATCGAAGTGTAAAATTTTCATGTTGCTGCTGAATACTTTGCTTGTAATGTATTGCAGTCGAATTGCTGAAGCTAAATGTAACCACATTGAAATAACATGAGAAAAGCCAACATAAAATTACATGAGAAGATATTTGTGTGGTTCAGCAAAATATTGCTTTTGAGAGGGAAAAATATAAAATCACTATTTTTTTCGAATCACATACTCCATGTGACGAGGATACAAACTTGTCTCTCTCTCTCTCTCTCTCTCTCTCTCTCTCAAAGTCCTAGTACCATTCTCACTAGTACGATCATTTGTGTTGCACTGGTCTGATAAATCCTTAGGACCCGTTTGGATAAAGGTATGAGTTATTCTGGGGTTTATATTTATTTTATGAATTGTTGACTTTATCAATGGAATAAGAGATTTTGTGTTTGGTTGTGTTTTTTGTTATTCTCATTGGGAAACGTAATAATAAAAATTGGAGTGTTTGGTTGATGAAGAATAAGATGTGAATAAGGTGTAAAAAGTTGATTTGAGATGTGGGCCCCATTGATGTATAAGAGGTGATGACAGGTGATTTGATGTGATGATAAGTGATTTGATAGGTGGATCTTCTTATTCCAGTGGAGGAATAACACAATTCCATGGGTGAACTTGGAATACAAATACCAGTTTATTTTCTCTTTATTCTGTATAGCTATACCCCCTTATTCCGTCTAGCCAAACACCTATTTTACCTATTCCTCTCCTATTCTACCCCTATTCCATCCTAATTCCGCTACCCAAACGGCCACTTACAGTATCAAAATTCTTTTTGTTTTATCATCACAAGAAACTTGACAGTGATTGTTCCGATGACTAGCATAAACTTCCGATAAATATAATAAAGTATTGGAATAGTATATAAAGATCAAAAGATTATAAAATATAATAGTATATTTAGAGATCACTAGTAAAAGGTATCCATTGTCCATTGATATTGTTTCTATTAGTTTATTACTGGACTTGGTAACATGTTTGAATATTATCAAAATTTGATTCCAGGGCGGTGGTTGGTAAGGAAGCAGAAGCTAGCACTGGATCTTATCTTAATCCATCATGTAATAGGATAATATATACTAAATTCAAAAAATTATAAAAGCGCATACGTTATGTTTATCAAATATATTTTAATTTATTTTTTCAAAGAACTAAACTTCATTTAAAATGTAAAATCATTACATAAATAATAGATATATCAGGATATGTGATAATAAACTAAAATTAATAATTTAGATGACACTGAAATTGAATTATTCTATTCATTTCTATTCTACTAATACAAGAGGTTCACATATCAAATTACACGTCATCACCTTTTATAAATCATAAAAGATGTCACATATAATTTTTTATTTATAAATATTTATCATCAACATTACCATTAACAAACAACAAAAACTTAATTTTTACGTTTTTCAACAAAATAACTAAAATTACAAACAAGAAATAATGATCTATTTTGGTTAATGTAACATCTCATTTTCCTTCGACACCAACCCCCTTCCAACTCAGCCCATTGAAAGAAAGTTCCCTTCCGTTTTGCTGTCATGTCTCGCCATCTCTGGCGCTCACGAAGCATCACAAATTCAATTCCAAATTGCACTGGTCAAATGTTAATGTTGTCCTTTGTACAGCTTAACCTGCCACGTCCACATCGTCTTCTCGCCCTCTACAGGAACCGGAGCATCTGACCTCTCCATCACTCCAGGAGTCACTCCGCCTTTTGGAAACTCTGATTTCATATATAAAATATCCATTATAAAATCACGAATTACAGTCTATTCTGTTTTCCGATGTCATCAGGTCTGTATATAAATACACACACAGCTCCAATTCGATCTGAAACCCTAAATTTAATTTGGCGCTTGCCGTTTCAGTTCGACGGTTAATGGCAACGATGAACCATTCAGGGTTGAAGAGCGGGGTCTCTCTCTGGTGTCGTCAGTCGTTCTCTCTCAGACGGGCTACTCGGGCTCCTCTGGCGGTCTCGTATGGTGGCTTCCGGAGGTTCTCCGTCGTCTCATCGTCATCCGGCTTCTCGAACGACAATCGAGAGTGAGTTCTCATGATCGGATGGTTCGACCTGGTCTTGAATTTGGTTGTGACGGGTGATTTGAATTTTTTTGGCCAGGTTTGTAATTGTTGGCGGGGGTAACTCGGCCGGATATGCGGCTCGGGTGTTCGTGGAGCATGGAATGGCTGACGGGAGGCTCTGCATTGTTTCGAAAGAGGTAGAGAAGAAGCATTGCTTTGTATTAATGGTGACTGCTTGTAGGAATTGGTGGTTGAAACAAAAAACATAGTTCCTGTTTGGTTCATTGAAGTTTTTGATTGATTGAAGATTTGACTAATGGAAGATTTAATTTATTGTGAAGCAAAATCCAGCTATTTGAATACTTATATGTGATTGTATATGGAAGTTTGGAACAACCTAGTTATTTGTCCTTGTTTAGAATAGAATGTTCACGAATTGCGTAAAATATGGCAGATTTTTGGTGAATTCTGATGTTTGTGATTTTTTCTTTTAAATAGTCAAGTTAATCAACTTTGATTGGTTTGTGTCTATTGCTGTATGCTGGAAGTATTTTTATTTAACCAAGGAAACAAATGTAATAGGTATTTGTTAATGTTGCATCTTAAATAGTTATTTTTTATTTTATTTTTGTCCCATCAATTTTTGAATGTTACTTAGATTTTATGACAAGCATTGATTTCAATTTGTGTTGCAGAATTTCTTATATTTATTGATACTTAGACTTGGTAGATGTGCAGTCAGTTCTTTGCAGACTAGCAGAACTAGCTCTTACATAGAATGGTCATTTTATTTTTTACTGAAGGCATCAATGTTGCCCTTGGTGGCATAGCTTTCCACTGAATTTACAAGATAATGCTTTTAGGAGCTATCTCAGGGTTAGAATATTCTGCCTATGTAGGCTGTTGCTCCATATGAACGCCCTGCATTGACAAAAGGCTATCTATTTCCCCTGGATAAAAAGCCCGCACGTCTACCTGTAAGTAATGCATTATTTTTCAAAGTTATCTATCCCTGTTTCTTTTATTAACGGAGGGCTACTTACATAATGTATACAGCTATTTTATTTAGTGGGCTGATCACATGCACGTGGAGATCTGCAGAGTTGATGAGAAAGTGCAAAATTAATTGATGCAATAAAGTTGTTAAAATTTAATAAACAGTTGCAAGATACCATTCTATTAATCTAAGCATGAAAAAATATGTATTCTTGATATGATGCTCAAATACATGACACACCAGTATCACGACACTGGAATTTGTTTGACTCCCTTTGGTGGTGACGAGTCAAACGAGATCAGAGAATTATACATCTCACCATCACACGCCTTGCAATGTTTAAATATTTTTGGAGGCCATGCTATGTAATTTGTTCAAAATAGTATTATAGGAGTAGATGTGATGCAATCTGTATGAAACTGTGCACTATGCATATACAATTTTGTTCTTCAGTGCTTGTGATGACACATGACAGTGTCATACTTCATATAAGGTACACTTTCCCATCTTCTAGTCTAAAAAACAGGGTGCACTGAGTTGTATTCTTGCACCCTCAGTGCACCATGTGTCATTCCTGCCTCCATAATGTATTTTGGTTGTATCAGTGATTGCCTACACAAGATAATGTTGGGTCATGAAGTTTTGTGAATATTATGGATGCAATTTTATGTGCTTGCTTATATGTGAGAGGTTTGAAAAGTGTTTACTTTACCATTTCATTAATGCATTTTTGAAGAAAGATGTTTCACCTCAAAATTTTATGGGGTAAATTCTGAAAAACAATAGATGAAGGATATGCAGAACAAAAGAGAGAAAAAATTACAGAGATGTAACTCTTTATTAGTCAGTCTACAAGGAGTTTACCCTTAATAGAGAATACCAAGAGTTATTTCCAACACATATTGACCTAGCCCCATAGAATATTATTTGATAACCAAAGCCTTCAGCATGTGGCAGGCACTAGAATCTGGACAACTTTGGCAGGTTTGCTTCAATTCTTTCTTCCTTAGCCTTTTGTGTATTTCCCATAGTTGTCCTAATCTTTTGAAGTCACAACCGAGGCCTGAAGGCTCCCTCAAACTTATCCAGATGACGCTGGAGAAAAACCTTACAAATAAATGCTGTGGTTTTCATCCTTAGAAACAAACATAGATGTTTTGGATGCTCCATCATCTCATTTTATCCTCCATGACTGTGCAAGCAATTCTTTTCTTTCTTGAGCGGCCATATAAATACCTAAAACTCAGCTCGGCCGTAAGGTCACCCACGGAGGGTCTCTCCGATAAAAAAAAAAATCTCCCTTGTTTTTCTAAAAATTCATATAGCGCCCTAAAAGTTCCATGGTTAAGCAAAAAAATCTTGAGTTAAATTACCGTCAATTTAGAAACAATATTCGAAGAATATTCCATTACTTAACTTCACCTTGAAAATATCTATTCATATAACCCCCTGAAAAATTGCGAATATACATATCAACCCCTCGTTTTTCTAAATATTCATATAACCTTTTGAAGTTACGAGCTTAATTCATATCACTCCCTACCGTTATTTTAGAGAAATTATATTGAACTTTTCTTGCATCTCATGAGATTATTTGGATAAACACATTTGCAACACCTTAGATGCATATAATATATCCATAATATTCATTAAAATTTGACTGAAAACTAATTCAAGGGCTTAAAATCCATGAGAAAATATAGGGGTTTATATGATATTCAGAAAAATGAGGGATCAATATGGATATTTGTAAACTTTAAGAGGGTTATATGCATATTTCCTTTAGGTATAGGTGAGTGACGAGGGTAAAAAGTAATTTAAATATGTGTGGTTAAGTTAACCACACCCTAGTTTAAAGGCGTTAATTGCCCCCCGGGGGGGGGGGGGGGGTGTATATATCAATGTAACCCAAACAATCAGGGGGTTATATAGATTTGTTTTAAAAAGAGGGGTCGATATGGATATAAGCGAACTTTCAGGGGGCTATATGCATTTTTTCCAAAGTTATAACGTGCATCTTTCGATTTTATTGAGTGTGAATCTTCGAATTTTCAGGGTTTCCATACCTGTGTTGGCTCTGGTGGGGAGCGTCAAACATCAGAGTGGTACAAGGAGCATGGGATAGAGGTAAGTGTAGATACTGTTGTAGCATCTCTTATTTTCATGTTTCATTTATGTTGTGCTTGATTATGGTGGATTTTCTTCTACAATCTGTTCTAAGTTTTGTAGATTGGATGGTTAAGATAGTAAAATGATTATCAACAAAGACTAAAATTGTGTGCCCACTTGAGAAGGCTTGGTTGCCCATTTTCTTTTGGCTTTCATTTAGTGTGTTCATTGGATGCTGGGGGGTGGGGGTTGTATTCTCCCCGGTTTATTTTTACATTTTTTTTTCTTCCTTTCCCCTTGAGCCACGGTAGTCTACTTTTGTGCTTGATTCATTTCCTCGCCATTAACGTTTTGTTGCGTACAGTAAGAGTTGAATTAATTTGTGAAACTTGTAATCCAAGTAATTGTTGATCGGTGAACCCTAATGAGGTATATAAATCCTCTGATACATTGAACATGTTGCAAAATGATGTTGGAACTACCAGTACAGAAGTGGGGAATTTGTGGCTAAGCTTTGTTATTGATATTGGATGTTAATACTCTAATTAGGTCATTCAGAACTAAAGAAAAGAAAGATATTTTTTGATGGAAAAGTTTTAATGTTATATGTCTTACTAGCAATATTTTTTGGCCTTTTCAGTTCGCCTCTCATTCTAAGTAACTTTCTTGTTTTTTGCTGAAGGTTTTGTACGAAGATCCAGTAACAGCTTTTGATATCCAAACCCAGACTTTAACTACTTCCTCGGGAAAGCTACTTAAGTATGGATCTTTAATAATTTCCACTGGATGCACAGCTGCAAGGTAACATGTCGTTTCTCCCATGATGTATGAAGTACATCATCAATGTCTATCATGCCTACCAGCTTTTCCATTCAGGAGAAGATATGTCACCTTCTAGTTCAAACAACACTTGAGTTTTCCAGCCTTCTTTTGTTCTGTGTATGTGCTCTAATGTCCAATCATGCCTTCCTAACATGTTGGTTGCAACGGTAGAATAAATATACCTATCCTTCTTTCTGGAACTACAATTATGAGTGAGTTCCTCATCTGCCCACCACCACCAAGGCCAGTAGAAATGTAGATATTTCCACTTTATAATTCTTTTATAGACCTTTCCACCTTGTAATGCTTTTATCTTGTTTAACATGCATCCATGATAGAGTCTCTCATTAGTGTTCCCTTCCTTGACTGTATTTTCAAATCCACTTAGGCAGTATTGCTGTATTATCGGCTTCTTGGGAATCTAAATCTCATACCCCCTGTGTTGGCATTACTACGGCCGTTTTCAACTGCAGGATGGAATTTGTGTTCATTTCTGGTCCCTATCAAACAAAATCTGTATGGTGTATCTACTACACCTTTCAGGCCTGTAAGTCAGCTAGCAAAAGTGTTAAGCTTGTTAGTTATAGCTGCTTCACTCATGGTGATTCTCATTCCCTGACGTAGTTTATTACCTTTTCGTTCACCCAACTTTTTATTGAATCTCTATCCACAAGATTCAATTCTTCTTTTATAGTTGATTTTGATCTAGATGGATTTCCACCCCGTGTTGGCATTACTACAGGCCGTTTTCAACTACAGGATGGAATTTGTGTTCATTTCTGGTCCCTATCAAACAAAATCTGTATGGTGTATCTACTACACCTTTCAGGCCTGTAAGTCAGCTAGCAAAAGTGTTAAGCTTGTTAGTTATAGCTGCTTCACTCATGGTGATTCTCATTCCCTGACGTAGTTTATTACCTTTTCGTTCACCCAACTTTTTATTGAATCTCTATCCACAAGATTCAATTCTTCTTTTATAGTTGATTTTGATCTAGATGGATTTCCATGCAAACCAACGTCAGTCACAGACTAACAGCTTATCTTATATGAAGCCAATGAACCGCTCTTTATCAAACCAGATAACTACTATCTGAGAGTCTTCAGGACCCTGACTGCTCAGCTTGGAGTGAAGCTTCACGGAATATTGGGATGGCAGCTGCAAATAGAAAATGACTAATATTCTCTTCTGTTCCTTAAATTTGATGGACTTTCTTGTATCATATTGTTATCTTTTCTCTATGAATTAAACCTTAATTGTTCTGATCAATGATGAATAAGGAGGATTATGATATCTTGTTGACAAACACTTTTGACCTATACAGAGATGGCCCTCTGTCACCAAAACATGGTTATATAGAAGCATTTTTTGCTCCATTTTTCTATCTGTCAGTGAAGATAAGCTGTTCCATCATTAAGTTGATAAATTCTTCTGAACATGCTAATATGCCTCATCAAAGTCAAATTTCAATCAGTAGACCTTCACCACTTCCTGTGCTGTGGTTTCATGAATTGTGAACCATCATGAAGTCATAAATAACCTTACTATTGCATTATGCACGATATAATATTCTCTGAACCATCTTGAGGCAAAAAAGTCCAATTCCACTTAAATTTGCCATGTTGCTGGCCACGACAGAGTTCCAATATTTGATTGCTCTGAACTAATGTCTCTGAATAGCATTTGATAGAAGGCTTCTGCAAGATATTAATTAATGAGTTTTCTCTTAACAACCCTTGATAGAAGGTGTTGCATGATAAATAATGAATTTTATGTATTTCAAACACCCTGATTTGAGTTTTAGTCTTGGTAAGTACATGAAAAAGAAGGAATAGATGGAATAATAATGTTGTATTATGTAATGGTGACCGAAAGGTCCCTTTTATAGTTACAAGATGTACAAGCCCTAGAATGAAGAATAGAGGGACCAACAGACTTGGTGAACATATCGGCAAGCTGCTCATTGGAAGAGACAAAAACTGTGTCAATGGCGCCCGACTGTACTTTCTCTCGAAGAAAGTGAACATCAACCTCAATGTGTTTGGTCCGCTCATGAAGAACTGAGTCCGAGGCAAGCATAATGGCAGATCGGTTATCACAAAACAAAGTAGATGAACCAACTACAGGGAATCCCAACTCTGTCAGAAGAGAGCGCAACCAAATGATCTCACATGTGCCTTGGGCCATGGCACGATATTCTGCCTCAGCAGAAGAACGAGAGACAACACTCTGTTTCTTACTTTTTCAGGAAATAATGTTGCCCCCATGGAAAGTACAGAACCAGAAGTGGATCGTCGATCAGTGAGCGAACCAGCATAATCTGCATCAGTGTAGCAAGAAATGGTAGGCTGAGCACTAGTAGCATAGAATAAGCCAAGACCTGGGCATGACTTCAAGTATCGAAGAATCCTGTAAACAACATCTAGGTGAGAAGTCCGTGGGGCATGCATGAATTGACTCACTACGCTGACAGCGAAAGTCAAATCAGGTCTAGTGTTTGTCAAGTAGATCAAACGGCCCACTAGACGCTGATACAGAGAAGGATCTGGCAGAAGGTCGCCTGATTCAACATGAAGGCGATGGTTCTGGTCCATGGGAGAAGTGGCAGGGCGACATCCAAACATACCGGTGTCCTCAAGTAGGTCAAGAGTGTATTTTAGCTAGGAGAGTGAAATACCATGGCGTGAGCGAGCAATCTCAATCCCCAAAAAATACCGAAGAGGACCTAGATCCTTCACATCAAATGCCTGTCCAAGCTCAGTCTTCACTCTGACAATGTAATCAACATCATCTCCTGTGATAATAATATCATCCACGTAAACTAGAACAATGGTGCACCGTCCATTACTTCGACGAATGAAGAAAGTATGATCAGCATAACGAGTAAATCCAAGAGAGAGAATGATTACGCTGAATCTCTGAAACCATGCTCTCGGTGACTGCTTCAGTCCATATAGAGATTTGAGAAGAAGGCACACCTTTCTGGAATACTCCCCCTGAAGACGAAAACCAGGCGGCGGATCCATATAAATTTTCTCTGTCAAGTCGCCGTGAAGAAAAGCATTCTTCACATCCATCTGATGAAGAGGCCAGTTGTAGCAAGTAGCAAGAGAGACAAGAAGCCGAACAGTAGTCAGCTTGGCAACAGGAGCAAATGTAGCATGAAAATCCTTCCCTGGAGTCTGAGTAAAGCCTTTTGCAACAAGGTGTGCCTTATATCGCTTAACAGCCCCATCAGCCTTGTATTTTACTGTGAAGACCCATCGACAACCAACGGTCCTCTCCCCTGGTGGAAGATCAATCAACTCCCACGTATGATTTTTTTGCAGGGTATCCATCTCAGCGGTCATAGCAGCGGTCCATAGAGAATCCTGTAATGCCTCGGTAACAGTACGAGGAATACGAATAGACGATGTAGCAGCCAGGTAAGCTCTATAGGAATCGGAAAGTCCCTGATAAGAAACAAACTGGGCAAAAGGATGAGCAGTGACAACTCCGACGACCTTTGCGAAGAGCAATAGGCACATCAGAGTCAGATGGAGGCAAATCAGGAACAAAATGTGGAGTGATCAAGGAAGAAGGTATACCTGAGTCTAAGGAGGATGTCGACAAGTGAGCAGGAGAGAGAGGTGGCCGAGGTCTACGAGTGTATACAATTAGAGGAGATTGTGGTGGAGACGGCTGCGGTGGTGACGACGGTGGCTGCAGCGACTGTGACTGTGGCTGTGGCAAAGGCAATGATGGGAAAAATGAAGTCAGTCGAACCGGTGAAGACGAATGTTGCAGAACCGTGTCAGAAAAATATGACACATCTTCAAAAAATGTGACATCAAGGGAATGAAACAATCTCCGAGAAATAGGATCATAGCATCTATATCCTTTGGACATGGTAGAATAACCAAGGAAAACACAACGTATAGATTTATCATCAAGCTTGGTGTGTGAGGGCCCCCTATCCTGAACAAAACAAGTACACCCGAAGACTCGAGGAGTGATGGGAAAAAGAGTACGATCAGGATACAAAACATGGAAAGGAACTTGACCTCCTAAAGTACGACTGGGAGTCCGATTAATAAAAAAGGCAGCAGTGAGGACTGTCATACTCTAATAGGACTTTGGAACATTCATTCCTCGAAGGAGACAATGAACCACATTCATGAGATGACAATTTTTTCGTTCCGCCACCCCATTCTGCTCAGGCGTATATGGACAAGTCAACTGTTGAAGAATCCCCAACTCATTCAGATGAGACCGAAAAGAATCTGAGACTTACTCCCCCCCATTATCAGACCTGATACTCTTTACAGTAATGTTAAACTGTGTTTTAATCATGCGCAAAAAATTAACACACTGAGAGGATATCTCAGACCGAGATTTAAGAAGATAAACCCAAGTATATCTAGAAAAATCATCAATGAATGTCAAGTAATATCTATGATCAACGGAAGTATTTGTCATCAAATTTTCTTCAAAAAAAAGTAATATCTATGACCACCAAAAGCAGTAACAGGAGAGGGACCCCACACAAGAATGAATCAAATCAAACAATCCAGAAGCTTTATTCATACGAGAAATATAAGTAGTATGCGTATGTTAGAAAGCTCACACACAGCACATTGAAACTTATGAGTCTTACATGAAGAACGAAAAGTAGGAAATAAAGAACATAGATGCTGAAAATTGGCATGTCCTAAACGAGCATGCCATAAATCTAAAGATTGTAGAGAAAAACTATGCGAATGATCAGTGGACAAAATGGAAGCATGGGCCGTGGTGGGTGGTTCTCCGAAGACGTAAAGGCCACTCATACCCCTTGCCAAAAATCCTCCGTGTACTCAAGTCCTGAAAAACACAATGATTAGGGTAAAAAGTCACTGAACATTTTAAAACCTTTGTTAATTGGCTAACAGAAAGAAGGTTAAGAGCAAGATTGGGAACATGTAACACAGAGTGCAATGATAATGAGGAAGATAAAGGAACGGTACCCTTACTGATGACAGGGGTAAGTGAGCCATCAGCAAGACGTACCTCTCTGTGCATAGAAGGTGATGTCAAGGGGGCAAACAATCGAGACTCACCAGACATATGTTCACTAGCGCCTGAATCAATGACCCAAGTAGGAGACCCTGATTGGTTAACATGGTAGGCGGAGGGGATACCTAAGGTAGCAGCAGAGGATGTTGGACCAGCATGAGAGAGACTAGCATGAGAGGCAAGGCTCTCCCGAACCATGGCATCAATATGGTTCTGAATAGTACGCATATCAAAGGACCCAGATGGAGCAGTGGGGGCATCACCCAGAACCGAAGCATCAGCAACAGCAGCACGAGGGGCAGATGAAGGAGCTCCAACATTGTGAGGTCGCATCAATTGTGGGTACAAAAGAAAGCATCTGACTTTTTCATGCCCTATTTTTCCACAGTGGCCACAAGTCACAATATTGCCGCGTCCACGTCCACGTCCACACCACGACCGCGACTACTATCCCCGTGGTCGCGAGAGTCATATCCAGATGTGGCCGCCAATGCCATCTGATCGCCGAGGGTTCTAGTGGGTGCTGAGGCAGAGATCTAACGGCGATGCTCATCACCCTCAATAATAGCAAATGCTTCAAATAGAGAAGGAAGTGGTGTGGTATTCAAGATCTGAACACGAAGAGATTCGAACTCCGGTCGAAGGCCCATAAGGAACGCATACGTCTGTTGGCCAACCACAATCGTGGCAGCCTCCTTAGACAACTCTGAGAGAGGCTCATAATGGGTAAGTTCCTCCCAACGAGCCTGAAGAAATCC
This sequence comes from Acorus calamus, assembly GCA_030737845.1. Taxonomy (NCBI): domain Eukaryota; kingdom Viridiplantae; phylum Streptophyta; class Magnoliopsida; order Acorales; family Acoraceae; genus Acorus; species Acorus calamus. Next base: position 9,594,037 of record CM060872.1, on the reverse strand, counting down.
AAAATAATCTGTAACAGATTGGGTACCTTGGGTGGCCTGAGCAATATCCTTGTACAACTCATAGATCCGTGAGTCATTCCTAGCATGACTATAGGTCTTCTTCAACGCAGCCCATAGAGAGTCGACCGTATCATGATACATGAACATATTATAGATCCGGGTCTCCATGGAGTTGTAAAGCCATCCGAGAACCGTGCAGTTGTTGATCTCCCACTGATTGAAGGTTGCATCAGTTTCAGCCGGCTTTTTAATGGTGCCAAGAAGAAGGCCTGACATGCCTCGACTACCCAAATACAATCGAACGGAACGCGACCATGATAGATAATTTCGTCATCAAGAAGCACGTTGGTAATCCGTTGAGCATGAGAGTTATGCCCTAACGGAATAGCGGTGATACCAACCGAGGTGTTCTGGATCTGCCCTAACGAGGCATCATCCTTGATCTCCCCACCCGATAGTGGCGTGAGGTCCTTCGGTGTTGGATCCATTGCAAGAAGGAAAACTCAAATCTCGATCCGAGAGAGGAAACGATCACCACGACCCGTGATGATTTTTTTTTTTTTGTGAAACCCTAGGGTTTCTTTGCGGCTCTGATACCAAGAAGGAATGGATGGAATAATAATGTTGTATTATGTAATGGTAACCGAAAGATCCCTTTTATAGTTACAAGATGTACAAGCCCTAGAATAGGAAAATGACCAAAATACCCATGACAAAAATTCCTCCGGGAATAGGCCCAACAACAGGCCTATTCCATGACTCCAATAAAAACTACCTTTGTGGATGATATGAAATCATTCAATATATATTTATTCTTAGAGTCTACCATACCTTGATCCTGAGATCAAACAATTATATACCCCTTGGGGTTTGGTAATATAAGGCAGTGATTTGTTCACTTTGGATAAGTTGTTCATCCCAACTGTTAATGTGGCTTCTTTTGAATAAAATGTAGGTGCAATCGTATCAATAGATGGCCCCCTAAAAAGGAGACCAGAAATCTCCAAACAAATATTAAAACAAAAGGATTCAAATTTAAACAAAATTAAATTTTCTTCAAAACTAGTAAATCCTGTTGACAATATGAATGCTACTCCGCGCTTCCCGAACTATGTGTTGTTCATAATTGTGGAAGGTGTCTCTACACAGAGAATAAAATTGACCCATTCTTTAAGAAGGGAAGATATTATTCTCCATGTGTTCTCTTGTTTTGGAATAGGCATTCATTGTGAGTCAACCAAATACTCTAACACACTGCATGAGGAATGAGCCATTGAAATTTCCCGAGAAATTGCATGCCGTCTAACTGTTAATGTAGTTGATTACTCTATGTCCACTACTATATTGCTGCATCATCAATCATCATCCATACAGGTGAAGATATGTGTGACCAACTGCTGTTGGCCCTTCCCTACACAATCTTTCAACATATGGCTTTCAGAGACATTGAATAAATTCCCTAAGTCAAAGTTCTGTAGTACTATCAGATCTGGCTATGTGCATGTGGGGTAGACTTAGATGGATGCACCTATGTGAGGATGGGATTTAAGACTGATTTATAATTGTCGTCATTTTGAAATCCCTTTATGTAAGCCTTCTTCAAGGAGGCAATGTTTTTACTCAACCATTTACCTCAATTAGACAAATGTATGAATGCATCTGATTGCACATATCATTTTTTTTCTTCCTAAGTATGTTTAAGGCAATCCAATTCCTATATATCATCTTAATCTCATATCTTAATTTCTTCATTATTTCGACATTTCAATAATGCAGTGATTTTCAATGTCATTTTGGGGGGTTTATTTATTTATTTTTAAATGCTAGTTAAGCCGATAATAACGTATCAGATCAGCTAATTTGACCAACTCTTTGGTTATCAGGATTCCGGAGAAGAGTGGAGGAAATTTGTTGGGTGTCCACTATATCCGTGATGTAGCTGATGCTGACTCGTTGGTTTCTTCATTGGTACCTTTCATTTCATTCAGATTAGGTTCTTCTCCAAGAACTACTTATGCTATATTTAAACACTGATTGCCTTTGTCCATCTAACATCCTGTATTAACAACTCCTCCATTGATATAATTGTTGATTTTCATCTCCAAATTTCAATTTTATTATTTAATCAATAAAATATCATGTTCTGGAGATGCAAATAGGACCTTCTAAATTCTATGAACATTTCTACTCTCATCATTGGGCCAAATAGAGCTATGATTAAATAGATTTATAAGTTAGGTTTGATATTTTCTCAACTTTTTCATAAACCAGACTAGCGACTTCATTGAAATTGTTGATTGCCTCTTCTTCATAACTCAGATAACTGTTTGGTAATCTCTATGGACACTGGGGAGGAGTCTTTAAGTTGCATCTAGATGATATACCAGGGGTATAGGATTTTCTATACGAACATTTTGAACAAAACAATAACTTGACAAGGATAAGTATCTTCAGCCAATTTACATAAACATATTTGTGTTTGTAATTAAGTGACAAGGTTGAAGGAAATTCCGTGGTCACACTACCCTCATCTATTAACCAATGATCTTTATCCAAAATAACTTTCTACGAAGAATCATAAATTAGAATTAATTTAGTAACCATATATATACTGTAAAAACAATATTGTTTTTCCTATAAAAAAAAAAAACAAAAACAAATTAGTTCAGCCAAAGTAAGAGACAGAAATAAGGTGTGTTTTTATAATCTTTGGATAGCACTTTGTTCAAATGGGCCTTCAGAAAAAGGTTGCTCTGACTTAATTCTATGAATCTCAACTCGTCTCGATTTCAAAGGTTTGTGGTCCACTTTACCATTGATGATTTACAATAAAGTTTCTATTGGTTGATTCCCATTGCAAGTCTATTGCCATTTGTATAAGACTATCAGTTATTACAGCTTGCATCCATGTCTTCTTGCCTTCTTGGGCCTTATAAAGACACTGCATGATAAATTTTACCTACCAAACCCATATGAATAATCTTTCACAGAATTAGGGATTTTATTATCCATCCCATCGATTCAATATTGAGGGAGGAGTTCCTTTCATTTAAAAATGAAACCTGCTTTCTGAAAAACAATTTTACGTAAAAAAATATCTTTAATTTGGAAATCACCAAATATGCCTCTGATTAGACAATAAGTAGTACATTTATAGAGTGAAAAGTACAATGTAACACACAAAATATTCCGAGCAGGCTTGGCATCATGGTCACGTGTGGCCGATCCATTTCCAGGGGCCTAGATGGGGCCTCTGCTGCTCCTAACTTCTTTCCATGATTTTCTTTTCAGTTGTAACAGAGCTCTTCTTTTTTTAGGAAAGTGCAAAGAAGGTTGCTATTATTGGTGGTGGTTATGTTGGCATGGAAGTTGCTGCAGCAGCTGTTGGTTGGAAACTTGATACTACGGTATTGTGTGCTTTCTTAGTACTTTCTAATATATATTTTTCAAAAGTTGGGTGGGAAATTCGTTTGATTAATGGCTTTGATATCTTTTTGAAAAAAAGTATATATTGCAAAGATTCATTTAGGAGCATGATTCAAAAATATTGTGACAACCATTCTTTTACCTGGATATGAGAGGTGCATTGACAATTATGTAGACATCCACCTACTTGTCTATATGGTTTTTAACCCCTCTCTCTCTTTCATTCATTCTATTGTTTTTAGTGTTTTCTTCCCACATTGGACCACATTCACATATTGAATTTATCTATATGCTTAAATTACTTGTACCTTTGCAACATTCTCTTATAGATTTGTAAGGTGTTCATCCATACTGCTCTGCAACACAATTCTCATGAAGTTGAAAAATGAGTCTTTTCATGCTCATTATCCTGTGATTTCACTATTATATCCTGATGTAGACAATAATTTGTTTACTGTTATCGTGATTTGAATACAAGTTATTTGCAGTTCGTTGATTTGATAATTTGAACAAATATGGTTTAAATAGGTCATATTTCCAGAGGATCATCTAATGCCCCGGTTATTTACTCCTCCAATGGCTCTAAAATACGAGGAACTTTACAAAGAGAATGGTGTCAAGTTCCTAAAGGTCTGTTGACTCTGATCCCATTTTATGATGTCCTTTAATGTTATGGTTTACTTGAACATTACACTTTTTCTTCTTATTGCATCTAATTCTTCTTTATGAGAAAGCTCTAGTTATCTTGGCACTTATTATTTTGCAAGTAGTGTTTTGCACTTCTTTTCACATGGCATTTTTTCCTTTGTTGGAGTGCTAGGGAGAACGCATAGAAAGATTTGAAGCTGGTCCTGATGGAAGGGTTGCTGCTGTAAAGCTTGAATCTGGACATTCTGTGGAAGCAGACACGGTAATTTAGAATTTAGTTTGTAGTTCACTTTAAAAAGTAACTGTAATGTTTTGAGACAAATGTTTAATATCAGACAAGATGATCTGGCACCTGTGGAAAATTTAGTTCTGAATTCTAATATGGAGACGAAGTAGTTCCTCTTCCACTTTGCTTCATTGGATGTTTCTACCAAATTTTCCTGTTTAAATCACATTCATGTTCAGAATGGTTGGTGAAACTCATGAAATCTGCAGTGATCTTTTCCCCCTAAATGCAGGTAATTGTTGGAATTGGAGCAAAGCCAGCTGTGAGTCCCTTTGAGGTAGTGGGTCTGAACAGTGCTATTGGTGGACTACAGGTTAGTACAGTGCATAACAGAACTTATATTAATTATTTTAATTCAGATTCCCAACTTGAATTGTATATGCAATGTAACTTCTATTTTCAACGTTCTCATTCTTCATACATTGAGAGATTCTAAAGGTCTCCCATAATATATTCCCATGACATTATATCGTATTCTTCGCATAGTATACTAGCATAGAAGGTTGTTTATGAACTTCAATTCATGTATAGGTTACCATGTTTTCTGTTTTCCAGGTGGATAGTCAGTTCCGGACAAGAGTACCTGGGATCTTTGCCATTGGGGATGTTGCAGCATTTCCGCTGAAGGTATTTACACTTGAAAGTTTTACGCTTACTGAAGGTTTAATCATTTTTCTCACCTGAAAACAGATATATGACCGGATGACTCGTGTTGAACATGTGGATCATGCTCGTAAATCAGCGGAACATTGTGTTCGGGCACTCTTGAGTGCCCATACTCAACCGTAAGTTTGACTTTTACTTTTTTTTACAGCTAAGATGCATTTATCAACAGTCTCACATGTAATAATTCACATGCCTATTAGATATGACTACCTCCCATATTTCTATTCAAGAGTTTTTGAGTATGAAGGGAGTGCTCGGAAAGTCTGGTGGCAGTTTTTTGGAGATAATGGTATTTATAAAACATGCCATTCTTTTCTCGTTGGTATGATTTATGGTCTGGTTTCTCATTGTTTCTATAACTTGTATTTTTCTTGAGCAGTTGGTCATGCAGTTCATGTTGGAAATTTTGATCCAAAAATTGCTACTTTTTGGCTTGACGATACTGGTAAGTGAACATGGGAAGTACTTTTTATTTTTTATTTCATGATATTTCATCTTCTCCACTTTCATTAATAGTTTATTTTGTCAGTATACTATCATATAGTTTGATTAATAAAAATATTGTGGTTTGTTGTTTGGCCCGTGTGGCTTTTGGAATTCTGCAGGTAGGTTAAACGGAGTTTTCCTAGAGAGTGGAAGTCCAGAGGTATATTCTGATCCTCTGTCCCTAAAAAAGTAAAAAAATATTATTTCAATGGATTCTTCATGTATAAAAAAAATGTGTCTAGTAGTTGATGAAATAGCGATGTCATAATTTATCAGCCAAATCAGAATCATGCATGTGAGAATCTGTTAAAGGCAGGTTCAGTTTGTAGTTCCATGGAAAGTGAGGTGTAAAATTTATGAACACCTCCCATCTATGTGAACAAATTGTGCTGATCTATTTATTAATCATTAGTGTGGTCATGGAGGGAATGTAGAAATGGGAATCAACAATATCATCATCCTCTATCTATATGAGAACCATTTGAATTGTTGTGCCACACGGTTAGATCACTGTTTGAAAATCTAAACATGCATTTCTGATTCTTGTTATTTTTGTCATCTTTACAGGAGTTTCAACTTCTTCCTAAACTTGCAAGAGCTCGGCCTGTTATTGATATAGCCAAGCTTCAGAGTGCCTCATCTGTGGAGGCCGCTTTAGAAATCGCTCGAAGCGCCCTTTGAAGTTAACCTCTGATCCATAAAAGCCTTGCAGGTGTTTCCTTCTTCCTCTATTCTGTTTCTAAATTTGTATATTACCTTTGTATGTTCTCTTCATTAAATCCACATGCACGCGCACACAAATATAAAAGCAAAATCTCAAAATACAATCTCTCAAATTTGGAACCTTGATGCAAATATGGATTTTTGTTTAATCATCCTATTTTTCTTAAAATCTATTCCACTTCTCTAAATGTGTTGTTCATATGTTATTCACAGATTTTCTGTTTACACTGCTTTTGCTGGTCTTCGCAGGATGTTATGTAATTTATTCCATTTTGTAATCAATGGGGAAGGTCCCTCCTTTCAAACTGCGAGTCACTTATAATAGATGCTGTGACACAGACCCCAACCACGTCAGCAGCACATGTATTTTCAATAAAAAGAATTAATTCTATATCCATAATTTGGGGTGTAATTTTGTTCCCTTAGAGCTGTTTTGAGTTCTTGGAATTGGATGGAAATAAAATTAGAATTGCAATACCTTTTTGTGTTTTGAATTTTAAGGATATCTGTCGGGGAAATAAATTTTTCTATGAAAGAAACGGTTTTATGGGTGAGCACTGATTGCTTTCTTTTCAATGTGAACGCAAGTTTTGAGGAAGAGCTTGAGAATCATTTTCCCATTAAATTTTTTAGTGTTGATCCAGTGACCCATTTGTGACCCAATGAAATGCCTGCCATGTTATCCAATCATTTTGGAATGTGTGCTATTAATTTTGGATAAACTTTGAGTTATTGAATCTTCTCTTTTTAAATTTATGGCGAGAAAATATTCATTTTTTTCCTGCCCAACTCAAAAGCCTCATGTAATAATATGTATTACACATTAATGGGCACTATTCACAGGACAGGAAGAATTTTTTTTTCTTTTTTGGTTTGGTAAGTTGTGGGATGATTTCATTATTGTAAATTTTGTTGTTAACCATTGATTTATTGGCTCAATTTTTTTAAAGATAGATCTTGGTACTATTACTTGTATTAAAAGTGAGTTATAAGTATACGCTCGAAACCTTGATAATGGTTCTAGAACCCCACCTGTTTGAGTTTTAGGGTGCGTTGATTGCGCGATTGCGTTGCGATTGCGATTGCAGGAAGCTGCGTTTGCAATCGTACAACCAAACAGTTTTGTAATCGCAGTTTTAAACCCAGTGATTGCAGACAAATAGTGTTCAAAAGCTACGATTTTAAAAAGTTGAGAAAGTGAGCTTCTTGCAGAATCAGTTTTGCAATCGCAAATTCCTGCAGAATCAATTTTGCAATCGCGCAACCAAACGCACCCTTAGTAATGAGTGGAATATGAGGTTCATCTTTTTAGTGAGCTGTGGAGGCAGAGGTGGTTCTACCCGACTTGCATCGTGTGATTCATCCGGGTATTAAAACTGTAAAGCATATGTATTTGTAGTTGCATAGAGAGCCTTTTTCAATCCTGTCCAAAGTGATGTCCTTAAACCATCATGACGCGTTAGTGGAGTCATTATTAACCATAACCATTCATGAAACCATTCTTTTTAGTGAAGGAAACTGCTACCCACTAACACTTTAATTTCCACTAATAAGTGTTTGTGAGTGATTGCAGGAAGCCTTAACAATGCAGATCAATCTCTCTTTATAATTTTGATTTACATGTAATGTGGCAGGATTCCAGGGCTAAACTTCATAATGAAACAAAAACATGACAGAAAGTTCAGTGGATATTCCATGATGATCTCCACCAAATGGTTTTGAGGGTCTTTCCATGACGATTTTAGAAAAGGTTTCTAGTATCCCATGTTGTGATGATTTAATTATAGTGTGATCATGTCATGCACTAGTCCAATGGATCCTTGATGTTAGGAATACTAAAAAGACAAAATGTTCTATGTTTCTTTTGAAGGGTACTTTGTTCAAGTTGGGTGGGACATGCGATGCGGGGCATAAGAGCCTTCTCCATGTTCACCTTAAATATATTACAGGGTGGTTTGGATCTGCTTTAGGGGTGATGATTTTGTTTTGTGTTCATGGAGTTCCAACTGTACCACAGATACAGGTGCCTTTTAGAATTAAAAATCATCTTCGGATTTGTGCATATTATTTTGGTTAATTAAATCATATTTAATAAGAGAAATGTAAACATAACTTTGGTCATAAAAATAGATGTAGAATAGGGTGGCATAAAATAAGCTCCAAAAAGCATATTTATTTGTAAGAAATATGTGGGTATATATAGTGATGCAGCGTGAGGGGTCACACTCTTCTGCTGACTCGATCGACCTTCAGGGATGCGAGATCTGTAGGCTCCAACAAGGCTGTTGATTCTTCAATAGAAGGATACCAGGGATGTTGGGCTTCAAATATCTGTTGATTTCCTAAGAAATGCCAGAAATTTGGTATTTCTATGTAAATGTTAGTACTCCTAACAAAATACAATAGATAAAATAAATAAACATTAAATAATCACTAATCTCTGCATTGTCAATTGGTTTACATACTTATTCATAGAAGAGAATCCTAACAAACTAGGATCTCAACTAATTATCTAAATCTATAAACTAACAAACAAATCTAACAAATCTTTATCTAATCCTAACTAAAATTTAAATTTGAATTCAAATAATGATCTGAAATTCAAATATAAATACAATAACTAAAACAAATAAAAATAAATCCTAACAAATAAAACTAAAATACTAAAAATACAAATCATTCATAATCCTCCATATGGTGGTCCTTAATGGTCCATGATCGTGCTGCATCATTCTCCCCCTCTTCAGAAAAACTCGTCCTCGAGTTTAGTTGAACAATTTGGTGATGAAGCCCAAGCAATTGATGACGTGATCCATTGAATTTTGATGGTGTAACTTCAAGGACACTCAATCGATCGAAGCTGACGGCGTTTGTGTTCTTTCGATCTCTGGTAGTCATGAAATTTTTTTGTTTTTTTGTTTTTATGGATTGGAATGAAAAGAAATATTTGTGGGGATGGGTGTTTTGGAAGGAAAACTTAGGTATGAGGGGTTAAATGTAATTTTTTTTTTTTTTTTTTGAAATTAAGGGGAGAAAGGTTCAGGTGGGGTCTGGGGTTGTATGGGGTGGAGTGTTTTTTTTTTTTTTTTTTTGATAAAATATAGAGGATGGATAGATAAATGGGATATGGATTCACCAGTGGCAGTGGCTCGGCAACGACAACGACGGCGGCACGCGACGACTCTCGACAGAAGCGGTGGCTGTGCTGGGTAGCAGCAACGACGACGACTGTTCGGCGGCGGCGGAGCTCGGAGGCAGTGGCTCTCGACGGCGGCGGCGCTCGACGGTAGCGGCGGTTCGCGGTAGTAGTCGCAACTTGGCTCTGATACCAACTGATGCAGTGTGAGGGGGTCACGCTCTTCTGCTGACTCGATCGACCTTCAGGAATGCGAGATCTGTAGGCTCCAACAAGGCTGTTGATTATTCAATAGAAGGATACCAGGGATGTTGAGCTTCAAATATCTGTTGATTTCCTAAGAAATGCCAGAAATTTGGTATTTCTATGTAAATGTTAGTACTCATAACAAAATACAATAGATAAAATAACTAAACTTCAAATAATCACTAATCTCTGCATTGTCAATTGGTTTACATACTTATTTATAGAAGAGAATCCTAACAAACTAGGATCTCAACTAATTATCTAAATCTATAAACTAACAAACAAATCTAACAAATCTTTATCTAATCCTAACTAAAATTTAAATTTGAATTCAAATAATGATTTGAAATTCAAATATAAATACAATAACTAAAACAAATAAAAATAAATCATAACAAATAAAACTAAAATACTAAAAATACAAATCATTCATAATCCTCCATATGGTGGTCCTTAATGGTCCATGATCGTGCTGCATCATATAGTTATATCAAAATAGTTGGAATGAGCTGGTATTGATATATTAGGTATCCCTGGAATTGTATTATTCTAACAATCGTATTCCACTAGTATAAGGATTCACGTGTTATTATTTGTCATAATCTCTTATAAATTGAGGTGTCAAATCATTTTTCACATTTTATAAATTTTTATTCATGTTTTGTTATTCTTTTATCCACAAGTTATCTAATATTAATCAATCCATGAAAATTTCATCGTTACATTTTTTGATACGAATAATTAAAAACACTGTAAAAAAAAGGATAATTCTATTGGTATCATTATTTATATTGAATAATTATTTAATTACCTATTTTAGGATCATTTATATTGTAATCAAGCACAAGGATGATGGTAATTTGGTACACAAGGACTTTTTTGTCCACTCAACATCGAACGTTGAGAGAAAGGAAGCCGCGTCTGCAAAAGTTGTAGGAAGTCAAGTTTTATACAAATGGTTCCGATCATTGCTTTCCTCAATATCAAAAATGTATAAATTTGGATCCATACGGTACTAAAGTTGTAGGAAGTTCATGATCATGTTTAAGATGTCATTTTTTTTTAAAATAATGTTTAAGATGACATTGCACCCTGAATTTGTTTGATCACTTTGGTGATTACCATTTACCACCTGTTTACGGTTGCGTTTGGATGTGAGATTAAAACACTGAGATTTTTAAAATCATGCATTTGAAAAACAGCTTTTAAAAATCGTTGTTTTGTTAGCTTTTAAATTGCTAGATTTTTAGCCTATTAATGTAAGATAGTGGTTTGAAAAGCTAAACGCTGAAAATGTGTTTCGATTTGCACTTGAAAATCTTTAGCTTTTTTATGATGGAGGGTCCGTTTGTTTTGATGTAAAAGTCGGTGAAAACTCTACTTTTTAAGAAAAATAGTTATTTGTGGATGTTTGGGAGCTTAAAAAAAACGGTTATAGGAAAACTCTTTCTTTAACAGCTCTCAAATCTTGATTTTGGCATCCACCTTGAGGGGTTGGTAGGCCATTTTCTGTGGAACATAAAGTTCTTATCTTCTCAATTAATTTCACATTTAATTTTTAATTTTTGTTTTTTATTTATTATTTTGTCTTCTATATAATTTGACTTATTATTTAATTCAAAATTTTAAATATATTAAATTAGAAAATTTTGAATATTTTATTATTGAAAATTTAGATAACTCACTAATTTTTTTTACATTTAAATATGATATATATATAATATTTAAGTTTGAATATTATCTTTATCTGTAAGAGATTTTATAGGATATAATAAAGGATCAAAGGATTATGAAAATTTAAAAATAATAAATAAAAGATTTAAAATTTGAATATTGTCTTATTTACAGGAGAATTTTTAGGATATATTGATAAAAGATACAAAGATTATGTAAATAATGAACATTCTTCTCAACGACAATAGATTTAAAAATATTAAGGCCCCATTTGGTTCGTGTTATTCTGGGACGGTATTTGATTCCATGTGAGATTATCAAGAAAGTGTATAAAATCCAGTGTTTGGTTAATGGTAATCTTGATGGTAATTGTGGACTCAATTGGAATTAAAATTCATCCATGTGGAAAATATGGTGGAATCAGATTCCCACTCTTTGTGGTGGTAATCTCAAATTCTAACAGAAATCCTAAATTACATTATTATTATACCCTTTACAAATTAATGAAATCACTATGTATATCCTTTTAAAAATAAATAGCCTCATCTTTCTTTTTCCCACCACCCATATAATGGATTTATATAGTCATTTTGAATTTTTAACTAAAAAATTATGTTATAAGTTTTATATGTGATGTGAAAAATCTGAACTATGTATTAGATATTAATTTATATTTTTAAATTTAGTTTTTATTTTTGTAGATGAGTTTAGATATTATAATAATATTTTTATATATGTAATATTTAGATATTATTATTATAATTGATATAATATGTGATGTATGATGTAGATTTAGGCCTAAAGTAATACCTTTGAATCTAACTAATAAAATTGGTTATTTAATTTTTAGGGGAGTTCATAATATTCAAGTGATTTAGAAAAATTACTATTATTATATTTAATTACATAATTGGTTATTTTATTTAAGGGTTCTTTTATTTTTAACTTCCCATAAATTATAAGTTTTAGTGATCGATCCCCACTTCTTTGTATTTTGGTTTTAGTCCCCAGATTTGAAGAATATGTTCCTTTTTAGTCCCTGGGAGGGATCTATCCCTAGGGATGGTAAACGAGCCGAACGAGCCGAGCTTTGACATGTTCAAGCTCGACTCGTTTATAAACGAGCCGAGCCGAGCCGAGCTCACGAGCCTCAACGAGCCTAGCGTTCTTCTTCATTTTAGGGTTTTTAGGGATTGAAAATAAAATTTTAGCCTAAATGAGTTAAGTTCATAAGCTTAAACGAGCATAACTTTGTATTAATTTAATATTCTGATTTTATAAAAGAGTTTACTCAAGCTTCAACTAAGTTTTAATAACACAAACGAGTCGAATTTGAACATAAAATGAAGCTCGATACAGGTCCCGAGCCTAACCGAGCTTTAAAACTTGTTCAAGCTCGCTCATTTGTCTAAATCAACGAGCATGAACGAGCTCAAACCGAGCCGAGCCCGAGTCGAGCCCGAGCAGCTTGGTTCGTTTACCAGCCCTACCTATCCCTAAATTATTTGGTTTTCTTTTTAGTCCATGGGAGAGACTAAAAAGGAACATATCGTTTAAATCTGGGGACTAAAACCAAAATACGAAGAAGTGAGGGATCAATCACTAAATCCTATGGTTTATGGGGACTTAAAATAAAAAACCCTTTATTTATTTGCATTCATTAAATATTTATAATTTTTTTTATTGTGATATAGATAAAGAAATAATTTACAGGTATATATATAATAGTAAGAGTATTTTAGACATTTAAATTAAATTCCTTATCATTTTCCATGTATGAATCAAACACTTGAAAATGATTCTTTGAAGAAATCCATTAGTGAACCAAACAGTCTGATGGAATTATGATTCCTGGTAAACTGATTCCATAAAAAAAATGAGACGAACCAAACGGGGCCTAAAATTTTATTTATATGATTTACATAAATTTAAATATTATATGCATAGATTTTAATACCTCTTATTTATGAAACAACATATATATAATTTTTTTAATAACTTTTTTATATTATACATAGACTTATAATATTGTACGTTTTTTTGTATAATTTTTTAGATTATAAAAATATAATGTAAATATTTTTCGATAAACAAACAATGAAAACCATTTTCGATAAAATAAATTCATTGTCACCAATATTACAATTTAGTTTTCATTTTCATAGAAAAGTTTATATGTATAAAATAAACTCTTAAAGATTTGAAACGGACGGAGAAGCAGTTTCTCGGTGGAACTCTTGTCCTTAACCACGATTTTTAGTATTTGTATGTTTCAATTTATGTTCTAAAGTGACGGTTCAAAAAGTGTACTAAAAATCAGTTAAAGAATTATGTTTCATCTTTAATTAAAGGTGTTGGTCATGTGACCAACTTTTTAACTCTTTTAACACATTTAAATTAATTAAAATATGATATATTAGTCACAACATTCATGTCTACTGCTTATTAGATAGATTAAAATTCATATCTATAAGTTATAATATATGATTTATAAATTTAAACGGTAATAAACATAACCACTATCATTTTTGGATGGGATATGAAAATGTGAATATTTATGTTTTTATCAATTTGAGTCAAATTTATTATGTCTATATCCTTTATTTAATGTGAGACAAAAAAAATATTTTTATTTTCTTTCGGAATAAGACACTTAGACATAATAAAATGTATATTGCCCATTGTTAAGAAAGTCTGGCGTCTTTAAATTAGAAATTGATTTGCAATAATATTTTTTGAGAAAATGTAGTCATATTCTATTTCAAATAATTTAAGATAGAACATGTCTGAATTGGGATAATAGATAATAGAATAAAATAAAAAGAAAAAATACAACCTTTCGACAAGAGTTACACGCATCTATCAAAACAAAAGGAGCATATAGAAAATGCTTTTATCCAAACCCTAGGATCTTTTTTTTTTTTTGGATCTATGCTTTTATCCAAACACAGTGATATGAAAAAATGTGATCACTAATGTGGATGTTAGCAATCCTATAAATCCATTTGTTCCGGTCCTTGATGGTAAGCAGAGTCATCTCCCACATGTTTGAAATAAAAAGCAAACCTTTGAAGATCACCGCATTCCTCGACCTCCATATTTGACATGCAATTATGTTACACATCAATACTATTCAATGTTTTAGGTTGTGTATTTACTTACCTATCAACTGTCAACTGGTCCATGCAATTTGATGATACGTAATCGAATTGACATTAGAGCTCATTTGCACAAATGAAAGAAAAGAAAGAAAGAATTAGAAAGTGTAATCATTTGTCCAATCTAACATTAAGGCTTAGATCCGTGGTTGGTAGTGGACAATAAAATTTAGGGATTTGTATTTTTAAGTCTTTGTAAACTATGATATTTAATGATCAGTCCCCCTTTCTTCATATTTCTTTTTAAATCTCCAACTTCTAACACCTATTTGGTTACAAGTCCCTCCGTGAAACAGCCGTCTAACTACCGTTAGTTGGTCAATTGTTTTTATTATTTTTAAGTCATTGAAAATTAAGTTATTTCACAATTAGTCCCTCTATTTTTCATATTTCATTTTGAATCACTAACCTTACATATCTTTTTGTTATTAGTCCCTGAACAAAATATATATATGATTTTGTAAGTATTTTGATATTTAGAACTTGTATATAAAATTTTGAATGAAAAATTTAAAACAAAATTACATTTGCATTGTTAGATATTGAATGACAATTACAGTGTTATTCAAAACTATATATACCCACCTTGTAGCATTTTCTGTTGAATTAGGATTGATTACATAAGCAGAAGAAGAAAGATTATCTAAGCAAATTTTCAAGATATTTTTATTTTTGAATTTTGATTTAAATGATTTTTCTTGGTTGAGATTTGGGAAATATCAAATTAATTTTTTTTATGCGTTTAGAATTTTAAATTTAAAAATTTAGATGCCGCTCATAATTAAATAAATAATAGTAGCTTAAATGTGAAAAATAAATAAATAATATAAATATGTTATATTCTCGTAATATCACATAGATATTTTGTCTAGGGATTAATAATAATAAAAAAATTGAAGTTAGAGAGTTGAAATGAAATATGAAAAATGGAAAGACTAATTACGAAATAACATAATTTATAGAGACTTAAAAATATATATTTTTGACCAACTAACGGTGTTCAGATAACAGTTTGATAGAGGGACTTAAAACCAAATAAGTATTAGAAATTGGAGACTAAAAACGAAAGAAAAGAATGATCGATCATTAAATATCATAGTTTATATGGACTTAAAAATAAAATTCCCTAAAATTTATTTCAGAGGCCTTCTTAGGCTGGTATGAATGTATCATGGATAGACTCTAGCCCCTCGTTTGGGGTGGAGAATAAAGGGTGGATAGGGGAGAATACAGTAGAATAAGCCCCAAACAGCTGTTTGTTTGACTAGAATAAACCTTGATAGTTATGTCTGGATAAGCTAGGATAAGACCTGATAACTATTCTAAGAAAATGGTAGAATTGCTTATCAGGACTTATCTATGCCAATGGATAAAAATACCCTTCTCTGTCATTTTAAAATATTTATCTCACCTAACACTCTTTGCACACATTAAAAAAACTGTCACATCTATCATATCACACTCATATCTATTATACTTATTCCCAAACACAAATAATTTATGCAGGGGTATAATTGTCATTTAAAAAGTCATAAATCCTTACCCATCTCTTATCTACCACTTATCCTTATTTTATTCAAGGTGAACCAAACAATAAAAAGATCAATTTTACGTTTCCCAATGAGAATAACAGAAATGACAACCAAACAAAAATTTATTTATTCAGTATGGATTGTTATCTATCCTAATATAGCTATCAAGAATAAATAATATTATGTCACATCACAAACGGGCGCTAATGGAACGTGAGAGTGGATGTACAGTTTGGATCTTCTACTTCACTCATGTTTTATTGGGATCTGTTTGATTTATTGTGCAAAGTTGCCACTTATCATTTATATTATGTTAGACGATAAAAAATTAACTGTTGTGGGTCCCAAGATTTTTTTTGTTTTGCTGACACAGTGGATTTTGTTAATTGGGTTTCTTGGCTGTCCACACGTATCCTTGTTTATATCGGACGGTAAAAAAAAAAAAATTGTGGGACCCACAATAGTTAATTTTTTACCTAAACCCGTTACTCCATCGCAATGAGTATAGATGCGAGTCTATTATCTTTGCCAAAGGGAGGCGCTGGGTTTTTCACCGAGATCATCATCATTTTCACTTTCAAATTTGATTCAGATTGGGTACATACCAAAGCAAAAGTTTCTCACTAACTAATCTTTCTTTGATCATTATTGGAAAATGGTCATTCACCGACGAAGAGATACAAAAAAAGGATACATGGCACCGTCATACAATATGTCAAACAGATCTTAGTAAAATATGAGTCAAGGAGAGGATCCGGACCTGTGGATGCAATGACTCCATTAATTGTCCATGTGAACAGACTGGCTTTTCTACAAATTCTAGTTTATTTTCTTTTTGTTTGATACGTTGGCTTTGGGAATGAATATGAATATATTGGGTCATAGTTTTTTCTTTTTTCTTTTTACATCCCTCAGGGTTACTGAAAAGTACTGTTTAGTCTTACATTCTTGTTTGTGGGTCATCAAAGAAGATTTGCTGTAACAATACTTATATATATAGTCAAATATAGTTTATCGCTGTGATTGAAAATGCTAGGGGTTGGAGGAATTGGAGCATTGCCTCCAGAAAAAAGATTACACGTCACGTATAGTGACAATATTGTAATTCTATATTATGTGGGGGCATTATGATAATGCATCAGACTATATATACTATCTTGTAAGTTATTTATTCTCATGCTATAAAGACATACCTATAATTTGAAAGGAAGATTCCAAATATTCAATAAAAAAATTTATATTCTTTTTCTAGGGATATAGTTAATTTTTATGGAACCACGTAATTCTTTTTTTTTTTTTAAAGTTGTTTGTTTACATTCACTCGTCATAATCCGATTTGCTTGCAATTTTTTCCAACAAAAAGAAACACTAACTCTACCACCCCATAATTCCATTAAAAAAACCTATGATTTCCAACCAGAGAAACACATCCAAACACCAATAAAAGAACACACGCAACCAAGCATTACATATCACACCAAAAAAACAAACAAACCAAGCATTACATATATAAAACCACTCAAGTTCCCATCTATTACAAACCGAAGCCTATATATAGGCATCACTTTTATTCCACACATCACACAATACACACAATCCATCAGTTCCAGGACAAACCACACAATGGAGATCTGCCATTGCTGACTCTTATTTATAGACACACAAGTCCTTGTATCATATTAACTTAATGGTTTATGATATGCCATATCAGCCAAGGCCATGACTATATATTAGTAGTACCTTTAGATAAAGATGATGTAGTGGGGGTGGTAGGAGGTCCGTCTGATCCAATTCCACAGGCATCTAGCGGCGGAAGCTTGGCGGGGGCCGAGTGCCATCCTTGTCCCCTCTCAGCTTCACTATGGTGTAGATGGCTGCCCCCGCTATTCCCCCGGCGGTCGGAGCCAACAGATAAAGCCATACCTTCTTGTAGTTTCCGGCCGCGATGGCGGGTCCGAGCGTGCGCACCGGGTTCATCGAACCACCGGTCAATGGTCTGTTCACATCAGATCAATTCTTTATTGGGGACTAACACGTGAAACATTATTTGAGAGTGAAGATTAACTTTTGTGTATTAAATTGCACTGATCAATTAATGAATCTACGAACTAAACAACTCATGAATTGAACTACACGAGATTGAATGATCAATGAGTTTAACTAAATAATGTAATAATGAAATGAACTTAATGTTTGTGGCATTATATTAAACTGAACAATATGATTGAAGTAAAAAGATCCTTTTATTGGAGTGAACTCAGCGCACATAAACATAAATATATAACGTACCCGGCGATGAGTATGTTCATCATAACGGTAGCCCCAACTGCAAGTCCCGCCAACTCCCCAACCTAAATTTGAAATATCAGCCGTTGTAATTGAGTTATTATTAAAATAAAGCCCATCTCCAATGAAAGTATGAAACATGAAATGATGAATGAAGCACTGATTGAACTCAATCTCTACACTTACCGCACGAGTGTCGGTGGCAACGGCGGTGACAACGAATAAGAGATTGAACGTGATCATGAACTCGAGCGCGAACGCCTGCCCGGTGGGAATGGAGGGGACGGTGACCCCTCCCGACATGTAGGGGTGGTAGATGCCCTTGAGCGCAAAAGAGGCGCAGATGGAGGCGGAGACCTGCGCGGCGATGTATGCGGGGACTTGGATCCAGGGGAAGTGGCGGAGGACGGCGAAGGCGATGGTGATGGAGGGATTGACGTGAGCGCCAGAGATGTGACCCGTTGAGAGAATGACGAGCATGATGGCGAGTCCGGCGCTGGCGGCATTGCCGATGAGGGTCTCGGCTCCGTTGAACTTCTGGTTCACAATGGGAGCCGCCGTGGCCCCGAATATGAGTATGAATGTGCCGAAGAACTCCGCACCCACCTGCATGTTTTTTTTTTTTTTTAAGAATCATTTCGAGAAAATCAAAAGGAATAAAGAAGAAAATATAATAACGAGTGGTGATTGTGTAGGGATCCATTTGATATGTTACATGGTACAATGTAATGATTACAAATGAGGTATAGTGACAAGCTTAATTAAAATTCTTGTAACTTTATTTTGAGTGCATATACACTTTCATTGATAAAATGGGCCAAAAGAAGGAGCTGATTGTAGTGTTTTGACTAGCCCCTTATCAGGGCTCAATCCAACTATATTTGTATGAATTTTTAAGTAGACTGCTCGTACAAAACTATCATAATCTCATATGCTTCACATGCATGTCAGAGTTGATAGAATAGAATTCAATCATAACTTTAGGTCTCATCACTGAAGTGAGTTGTTGATTATATATGCCATCATCTTATCAAATTAAGTTTTTTTTTTCTTCCAAATATGTGAGAAGTGATGGGTTGTCACATGTGGTCCATTTGAGGGGTGGTGGACTGGGCTAGCTAAGATCTCAATAGACTCATGTTGGATGAGAGGTAAGGTTATAACCCACACACCATGATTTAGTCTCACAAAACATAATTGAGGGAAGATAGTTTGTTGTTTATATGTGAACACAACTCTTATACATCAATAAGCATTTTAAAGATGTGACCCTGTTAAAAGATAAAACAGATAATATATCTTACTATGTAAGCTTGAATGGACATTTCACAAACAGTTAAAATATATCACACAAATCTTACATATTTAGCATGTGACTATGAGAAATTAATTAAAATTGGAATTATAATTTTTAATTGCACTCAACCCAATTTAATTAGTGGAGTATAAAATCTAGGATAAATTGAAATAACAAAAAAAAATCCAAGTATTCATTTTCAATTCTCATCTATATAGGTGATTATGACAACTCACACAATTGTAATTTTAATTCCAACATATTCCTATATATACTTAATTTAATCTAAAAAAATCCAAGTTCTATAAGATTCCAATGAAACTATGATTTCAAATTCAATTTAATTTTCTAGATTTAGGGATACCCATCTTAACCCCATTTGGGGTGAAACATAAACCCATAATAAGGGGGAATGCATGAGAATAATGAATTAAAATTGTTTATTATATAAACCCTCGTAGTTATGTCTGGATAAATTATGATTAAATCTGATAACTATTTTAAGGGGTCGTTGGAATTGCTTATTATGACTTATCGATGCCGATAAATAAAAATATTATTTTTTGTTATTTTAAAATATTTGTGTCATCTAATACTTTTACACACATTCTAAAACTGTCACTTCTATCATATCACACATGCATCTCTTATACTTATTCTCTAACGCAAACAATTTATGCAGGGGTATAGTTGTTATTTTAAAAATCATAAACTCTCTTATCTATCACTTATCCTCACTTTATCTAAGATGAATCAAACAATAAAAATGTCATTTTCTACGTTTCCTAATTAAAATAAAAGGCAACCAAATAAAAATTTATTTATTCTACATGAATTGTTATTTATTATAGTATAGTTATCATGAACGGGTGAATAACCCTGTGTCACTTTGGGTTGGGGGGGGGGAGGGAAATCGATGACCTCTTTCTATCAGGTTGGGGACTTTGGGATGGTGGACCCTTAGTTGAAGTGAACCATAGATAGTGAAAGCCAGGTCTGGGTCCCATTTCTCATGTAAATCAAAAGCTTACACATCAAAAAGTTTATATAAACCAGGCATACAAAAGTGAAGTTATTGGGGGGTCAAGATTTGAGTGGTGCAGTTAGTCGGCTCCAACACATGCTTTCATTCACAAATGCTCTTTCCTCACCTTTATATGACATGCACTATGCTCGTACAAACTGGAAAAAATTCATATAATCTGCCAACTATTTGATATCTATATGACTTTTAACTTTTTTAAAAGTTGATATAACCTCCTTCAAACACACATAAAATTTCAAATAATCATCTAAATTGAATTTATATTAACAAATGAAGAATATACAGCGAATATTATGTTAACGCTGATTGAAAATAAAATATATCAAAAACTATTTATAACATGTTAAAATTTTTAAAACTCTCTACAATATGTTAAAAATCTAAAAAATAATATTTTACCCCCGATCCCTTTCACCTTATCCACCTCTTAAACACCAAACAGGGGTCAGAGTTTGGCAGTAGAAAAATTGAGTAATTACTTGTACCGACTGGATTTAATTTGTAAATAGTCTCTCGACTAATTAACATCTATTGTTTTTCTTATAAGAGTGTTCAATTTTGCCTGTTTTTGACCTCTATGAAGAGGTAACTGAATATTTTAGTTTAGTTGCATAATTAGACTCCATCATATTATCTTCACAATTTAAAACACTACCGACCTTTCTGTTTTATATAAATTTAGGCTAAAGAGTTTTGTCCGTTATTATTCATTCATCATGTGGGGCCCATGATTAATGCACGAAAAGAGTGAAGGGACTCTAACGTTGACATTGTCCTGATCTACGTCGGCATGAATGTCACCAGTCACACACATCACCTTTTAAATAATATAATAATAATAATAAACTCTATAATAATAATAATAATAATAATAATAACTCAATTTCAGGCATCCGTTACTGAACGAATGCCTGCCTGGCCAATTGGCCAGTATAAGGCTATAAGACTACCAACAATGTGTATTTACCCAAAAAAAAAAAAAAAAAAATTCAATCAAATTCAATCACATAACGTACATAATCGAAAATTTTACATGTGCATTGTTTTAAGAAAAATGAAACATTTAATCCCCAAATAACACCAAAAATCATCCAAAACTGCTATGTGCTAATTGAGATTATACACTTGATGATTTTTTTCATTTATGTTTTTAAAGTTTATATCACCTCTAAATAAATGAATATGATTTAGAGAAAATTTTTAGGACGATTTTTTAGACTATAGTGTAAAGTAATACTTGTGCAATGAATTATGCATTTTGTTCATATATATATATATATAATAAAAAAATAATGAATTTTATTTAAACGGTTGTATAATGTATGTGCATGTTTTCTTGTGAAACATATGTAATATAAAATTGCATGATTATTGTAGAGATTTGATCCAATTATGAATGGTCCTCTCAAGTTTTTAAAGGGTCTCCATTGAAAGATTGATTTGTGACAGTAAAGATTGATCACACTAAATGGGATTCAACACTACTGACTTTTCCTGAAGAATTTGTTTCATGTGTCAAAAAGAAAAAGAAGGATGGGATGAGGCGTACATGAGAAAGGTGTGAACAAGAAGTGGTGATGAGTGGCAGGTGGAATACAAATCAAAACTGCCACCAGAAATGGCAAAAAAATCCATAACAATTTCATGGAACAAAAGAGAGATCCTAATTCAAAACCCACTTGTGTATTAATGGGGTTGGACTGTTGGAGTTCCCCAAAATAATAATAATAATAATAATATAATACTAAATAATGCCTACTAGAGATGCTCTTCTATACAAAAAGTCAAACAGCATTGCTGCTATTCCAGTTTTTGTTTAGAGATTTTTTTTTATAAATAAACAATTATCAATCGGATGAATTTTTTTAATGTATAAAAGTGTGTAACACACAATAAACAAAAAACACCACCTAATATCAATAATACAAATACGACAACAACTTCTACTTGTATAATATATTCATAAAATTTGTAGACCGGGCCCTCTCTTGCCCATCTTTTTATATATACTTGAGTTTACATCACTAATTTTATCATTTCACGTGATCCAATTAACTAAACAACGCGTTTAATAATATCTAGTTGCCTCAGAAATTCATATCAAAATAAACAACACAATTGGATAGCTAAAGAGAACTAAATTACTCTATTATAAGAGACATATATACAACCGCATTGATTAATTAACTCAAACTATACTACAATAACCAGTCACATATAATCCTTGAAACCTTGAATTCTAATGGAGAATGGATGGAATTGTGCGTACCTTTCGAGTGAGAGAGATGTCGGGTATCGGGAAATCGGTGAGGCAGGCCTGATTCGGCCCCCATGAATCGAATGGGGCGCATTTGCCCCTCGGCATCGAATTTCGATCGTATGAATTGCGTTCATACGATAATGAATCGATCCGATCGGGCGGGAACAGAGGAGCAGGCGTTCCCGGCGTCGCTGGGGCTGATTCGAACGTTCCATTTTCTGGTCCTGGCATTGTTGGATTGATTTTTTTGTTGTAATTGATACTTGGTAGCTAGAGTACTAAAGTGACCAACATTTTTTTTTTTTTTTTTTTGATTTTTGGGTGGTTATAGGAAGGATATAAGAAGGGCTGATTTACATGATTTGAAGGTTTTTATAAAGGTTTGACTACACTGATCTATGAATTTTGGACAGGATAGAAAACACTGACTGTGTTTTTGTTAACAATGATGCATTGATGAAAAACAAGGATTCTATTTTTTTTTTAATTTTTTTTTGAAGGAACAACAATGCAGGGGAACTTAATTACATGATTTGAAGGTTTTTATATATGTTTCCCTAAGGAATGAAATGCAAAAAACAAGCCAGTTTATAGACTACCAAAATGAGATTATAATTAGCACCCAAAACTATCAAATGAACCCAAAAAAGATTTTTTTTTTTTGTTTTTTTGGAGGGTTTGAAAGAGTAGTAGAACCAGATTACATACTGCAAGGATTTTTTTTGAGGTGTTTTCAAGGAACAACAAAGATGGTATCCAGTTTCAGAAACACAGAGTACTGATCACTGATTTCCAGAACAGAACATTGAAAAAACAGAATGACCCAGATGATCCAAATGCTTTAGAAATTCTTTTTGGAAAAACCCTCTTCAAATGATTTTTTCAAAAACAAAAGAACCATATGAACTTCAACAAGAATCAATAAAACCAGAGGACAAAGAGAGGTTGAGGGAGAGAAAGATGTGGGTGTTGTATGAGATGGGCAGGAGGCAGTGAAGGGTGGTTCGAGGAGATATATGGGGGAGAAAAAGTGAAGGTCAATCAATGACTTCGATCACAGCTACAATCATTTGTATATGTTATTAGCTGTGATCGAAGTCATATTGATTAATATTATTGTATATGTTACAATGATGTGTATACTATACGACTACATGAAACTTCCGGGGTACCCCACAATGCCACAACCCATCTTTTCTCATTATGTCGTATTGTACCATGTATATTTAATTTTAAAAAATTCACACAATTAATTAATCCCTCAAAAAGCGATGTGTAACATGGAGTTTGGTGATTTGTCAAGATGTTGCTTTCTATTATTCCTCTTGTAAAGAAAGATCTAGTTTGTTTCTCAATAAAAATAGACAGTCAAAATAATATTATAAACACCTGTATGTCTTTTTTTTTTCTTTTTTTTATTAGAAGATTGGTAACCCTGGGTTTAATCATCCGACCTCTTTCATGAAGAGAGGTGCTAGCCGACTAACACAGCTCAGTTCACCAAACATGTGTATGTTGACCACCAAATTATCTCTTGGCTGAAAGGGTAGTTCTCCACTTATCGATATTTGGTTTCATTGTATTTCTGTTAATAAGAAAAGATTTAACAAAAAAAAAAAACTATATAAAACCAAAAGTATGTAAATAGGGAAGAATGAATTGTCTTAATTAATCATAATCCAAATTCTAATGGAACATTGATTGGATAGGAATAGAGGAGACAATCATATGATAATTAGAATTATCTTTACCTGTGACATGTATAGCTTATGTCATGAATAGGACCAGAAGAAGCAGCAGCATCAGATGATGATGTTAGCGAAATTAATCATAATTTTTTTTTATATATACTTTTTGGCTTTGGAAAAACCGAAGTGAAGATAAGATATAATAGCTTTAATTTAGTTTTTTTTTAAAATTATTGTTGCATGGTAGCTTATTTATTAATTAGTTTATCAAAATGAGAACATTGAACCACTCCAATTGTTGGATGCTGTAGGGGTGCTTCAACTGCATGCGTCATCCCACATTACAATATTGAGAGAACATCCCAGCTTGAGAATTTTCTGATGCTTGATGAGGTTTAATTTGGAAATGCTTGGCCTTCCTTTTGGGGCTTGGCCCATTGTTATTTTTGCACAAGTTCAAGTATGCAAAAAACCACCACAGAAATAAATCCAAACTGACTCTTATAGTTGGACAATGATTTAATCTTCTTTTTTATGGTATGGGGTCTAAAGGGGTTGGGTTCAGATTCACTGCATGTCTAACACACAGAATTTTGTGAACCAATCAAGCAATAAGTACAAACGACATTAAAAACCATTTTTAATGAAAACATAAACATTTTAATTGATATTAATGAAAAAACTATGTATGTAAGTATGTGAATTGATGAGATATATATGCATTAGTACTTTACTATCCATACATCATTTCCAAAATTATTCAGATATGGCTCCTGATATTTGAATTTGAATCAATAAAAGAAATATTGAATTAAAATAATTTCAGATTTAGAGCACATACAAATAGTTTTTAGAAAATTGACACGTCTACATATGATTATATGATATATTAAAGATACAATAATAGGAAATGATGTAATAATATATTAAAATGTTTAAATGTTTAAATTTTGAGATATAATTGATTTTAACAATATATGATACAAACATACATTGGTATTCTGGTATTCATATATTTCATCATATATATCAAAATTAGTTATTTTTTAGAATGATATATTGATATTCATAATTCACTTTTAAATCATTCCATATTTTTGAATATTGAATAATTAATTTTTTTATTAGATTAAAAACATGCACCCATATTTTCAAATGATTTATAGATTTACATCTACGCTTACTTTGTACAGTTTTGTTCCATCCACGTGATGTTTCTGGTGCATCTCACTGGTGTACACATGGATTCTTTAAGTTTCAACATTGAACATCTCATTTCGAACTCTTATCGTACCAGATACTTTAATCTCATGTTAAAACCGACTGCTTCAAATCAAAATAGGAAAGTACATGATACTCTAATTATTTAATTATCCATCGAACTGAATATTTTACATTTAATTAACTAAAAAACCAACAAAAAAATAATTGAAAAACAAATCCCACTAAGGGGATATAACACACATGCAGACACCCTGGATTTACCTGTGTTTGGGCTGCTCACCTGCCCAGGATAGTTCTAAATACATATTATTATAGAATGTTCATAATAGATAGCATTCTATTATAAAATGTGTTAAGCTTTTATTATTTTAATTGGATTAGCTCAGCTACGTTACTTTCTGCTTAACACTAAAAATATGCCGCCCTTTGAATAGTTACAGTATTTCAACTTGACTGATTTTATCAAGGTCCGCGGCCGTTATAGGTTTGGTTTTATATATCCCTAGCTAGTCAGATATTCTAAACATCTACATTAACCCTGCAAAAAGAGATTAAGAGATGCCACTTGTAAAAATAGATCATTATAGTCCAATATAAATTCCTGATATCTAGGGGCATTTTTAGGTATTTGTTTAATTTATTTTCTGATTAAAATTTATTTTATCAACAATAGCAAAACGTGAATTTAGGATACTTTGGTGGAAAAAATGATATCTCTGTTGCTGTTGAATAATTTAGGGGATTAAGGACATTAAAATTGAGTTATGAAAAAAGAATTATTCCTTAATCCCCATTTGGGGGTGAAGAATAAATAGAGAATAATGGAGAATAAGGAGAAAAAAGCTATTTGTTTTGGGAGAATAAACACCGTTAGCTATATTTTGATAAGTCATGAATAGACTCGATAACTATTATAAAGGGTATTGAAATTGTTTATCAAAGTTTATTAATGTCAATAGATAAAAATATACTTCCGTATCATTATAAATTTTTTTTATATCACCCAACATTCTTACATACATCTCAAAATATGTCATATCTATCATATTACACATATATCTCATCATTTAAAAATTTATAAATTTTTATTTATCTCTTATTATCACTTATCATTACAATAATGAAAATATCACTTTTACATTTTTTTAATTAGAATAAGAAGAAAAATCAGTCTAACAAAAATTTGTTTTATAAATATCCTGAGGCAAATAACTTATAAGATGGATTTTTTTATTTTTATTTTTTAGAATAACTTATAAGATGGATTTAATATAATGTTAAAGAATCAACCATCCCATCCCATCTGACGTAACAAGATTGAAGGTTTCTATTCATGTATGTCAGCATATGAATTTATGTAGTCAGCATATGTAGAGCCACAGTTAATTAAATTCTTCTCTCCATGTGTTTTTAAGTAAAATTTAAGTGAACAAACAGGGCCCATGTCTACATCGTTCCTTGTTTGAGGTGCTTGTTATTCAAAAAAAAAAGAAAAGAAAAAAGGGTAAGCATGCACAATAAACAGTTGAGCATGCCGTACATCTTTTCAAATCCCTGTAGGGAATTGGTTCCCTGATTAACTTACCTTTTGTTTATTCTTTTTTGTTAAATTGTTTTAAGCAATAACTCATTGGTAATAGGTTTATGTAATTTAGACAAGAAGAATAAGGAAAAAAAATCACAAAGAACAAATGCAAAGTAACCCTTGTTGAGTTGATATATTATACTCCAGTGACTAGACATAAAGGAAGAACTACCCAAAAATGAGAATTATACACTCTACATCGTTCCTTGTTTGAGGTGTTTGTATTTAAAAAAATTAAAAGAAAAAAAAGAAAAATAAAGAAGAAGAGAATCAAGCATGGGGGAGTTATATACCCATCCCATACAATTAGAAAACTATCCCGTGATTTATTGTTTTTATGCACTCGAAACCAAAGGAAAACCACCCCTACTGACCACACCCCATTTTGAACCAAGCCCACCCCCTGTACTGTTCGACAAATGTAGTGTCGACCGATGCTACATACGTTGATCCTTTTAGTGTTGAAGTGAAGGGTTACACACAAACATTTTTTTTATAATATCGACACATGTATTGTCGATATGTGTTAAATATGTTGTCAAGCGTAATGTTGATACTAGCAGATTATTAAAAAATAAAAAAAAATTGATCGACATATAAGATGTCGAGAAAAATGCTAATGACCAACAATGATAGTGTCGATACCAACATATAATTGCAAGCCACTTCTTATGGATATATTTGAACTTCATCATCTCGAGAACTCGATGTCATGTCCTTAGAATAATTTTTTTGATTGAAAGCTGTAGGTCGAATACGATTCTTAGGAGTTATACTACATTGTAAAAAAATTGAGTAAATACTCAATCATATACAAGAAATTAAGAGTTATATACACACAAAATAAAAGAGTTATGCTTTTCAAACTATTTGAATAAAATGAGTCCTTGTTAGTTTATATTTCTGGCCTGGTTTGAATATAGTAAAAAATAAATTATATCAAACTAATAATTAGGAAATGAATCAAAATAATTGATCAACGAGATTTCAAAAGATAAAATATAACACAAAAAAAAGAAGAAGATGTTAGTTTGAAAAGCATAACTCTTTTTATTTTTCAATAATCTGCTAGTATCGACACTCCGCTTGATAACATATTTAACACATATCGATAATACATGTGCCGATATTATAACAAAAAAAAATGTTTGTGTAACCCTTCAGTTCGACACTAGAAGTGTCGACGTATGTATTATTGATTGACACTACGTTTTTCGAACAGTACAGGGGGTGGCTTGACTCAAAATGGGATGTGGTCGGTAGGGTGGTTTTACACATAGTATTTAGTTGGGGCGGTTTTATATGTTCTAAAAAATTGGTTGGGTGACTTTCTAATTGGGGTGGGTTTCCACTAAATAGGGGTTTAAATAACCATCCACTTAAGCATGCACAATAAACAGTTGAGCAGTGTCTTTTTATGTTTTCAAATCGGTGGAGAGTTTTTTTTTTTGCTTGAAAATCCCTAAAGAGATTTGGTTCCTCACTTACCTTTCTTGTTTATTTTTTTTGGTTTTTTTTAAGTTTTAAGTCCTTGTAAACATGTCTATTTAGGAATTAATCCCTCCATTTATTCTTCATATTTCTTTTTGAGTCCCCAACTCAACCGCCTATTTGTTTTTAGTTTATCCATCAAACGTTTGTTTATATACCGTTGGTTTGTGAAAAATTATTTTTATTTTTCAATTCCTGTAAATTATGCTATTATTTATCAGTTCCTTGCTCCCTTCTTCATATTTCATTTTAAATCCCTAATTTAAAATGTTTTTTTGCTTAGTCAATGGAGAAAATGTCTATATGATTTTGTAAGTATTTTGATGTTTGAAATTTGTATACACAATGTTTGGTGAAATATCAAAATCAAAATTGCATTTTTATTGTTAGGTGTTCAGTGATAATTTCAGTGTTATTCAACACTTCATATACTCACTCAATCTGAGATTGTGTTATCTTATTATAGTTTTAGCTATCACGGGGGCTTATAGTTTTAGCCGTCAACTTAGAATTGATTATATAAGCAGAAGAAGAATGAATAAATAAGTAAATTTTGAGGATTTTTTCATCATTAAATTTTGATTTAAATGATTTTTTCTAGGTTCAAAATTATAAAATATTAAATTAGATATGTTGGCGCACCACCGCCCCTTCGTGCCCATCTAGGAGTCCCTTCACCTCTGACCGCCCGCCTCCGCACATCCAACAGTCTGCGTGTGCCATTTCTGCAAACCGTGCACAGGCACATCACGCCAACTAGCGCGTGAATCCTGCGGATATGCGCAAGCGTGTCCACCTGTGCACCTGACAGTCTGCGCGAGGATTTCACGCATGAGTAACCGCATTATCCAGCTCACCAGCAGCCCGTGCACAAATCCCATGCACGCGCAAATGCGTCTGCTAGCTCACGCACTCGCAAATGCGTCCACAATCCACAATACGCTCGCCTCAGATCTCCGTGCCAGACCGCGCGGGAATCCCGGGAACTCGTCCGGGCAATCAGATGTAGCATCTGGGCAGCCTGTGCTCGTGCCTGCTTAGCCCTTGCTCTCGCCGATCTCGGTCGCTGCTCGTCGGACACCGTCCTGGCCGCCACCCTCTGCCGGTCACTGCAGCCATCCTCCGCTACCGGCCGCTGCCCTTCTCTGCCATCGGCCACTGTCCGAAGCCATCGCCGACCCTCAAATCTTAATCAGATCATATCTTTCTATCCCAATGTTTGATTATAGTGCTCCATGTGTCTATTTTACTCAATTTTTCATTCCTAACGTCATCGTCTGGTTCCGAGCTTCATCTGATAATTCTGCATATGTTAGAAAATAGACAAATCCAAACTACCCCTCCAACAACCCCAAAGGTGATTCCTGGATCGCTGATGGAGTGTTTTGAGACTCTTCGGGACACACTTCCGAATTCGATGAACTTTCCTCTCAGCATTCCTGAAGATTGGTCATCCTTGCTCATTACGGTGCAGAGCACTCTTGATCATTGTGATCTCTTTGGTCATCTTGATGGTTCTTCTGTGCCACCTTCTTTTAAAGATCCAACATATGCAGCATGGCGCAAGCAAGACCGACGGTCTTCTCCCATGTGGTCAACTCTGTTGATCACTTTATCCACACCGATCTCAGTGGTTTTTGTTCATCAGCATAGTTGTGGACTTGCATTCGTGATCGCTTTGTGGAGAAAAGCGGTGTCCATGAATATTAGCTTATGATCGAGATACAAATGGCTACCCAAAGTGATCTATCAGCTCAGGATATGTATGAACGCATGCCATCAACTTCAGGTGCTTTGTGCTCTTGAAATTGGATTGCTGGCTACTCCTACTGAGCGAGAATCATTCCGTGATCGTTGTGAGTTGTATTAGTATTTGATGGCTCTTCGTCCAGAATTTTCTACTTTTTCTGGTCAATTTATCCCTCGGGATCCGTTGCCACAATGAGAATTAGCTCTTGTTGAGATTGTTGCTGAAGAGACTCATCTTCACACTATTGCTTCATGCAAGTCCACTCCATCATCCACCTCTGAGGGCTTCTTGGCGGCTGCTCCTCCTGCTTCCTTCAAATCTTCTTCCAAAAAGAGGCCTTTTGTGATAACTTTAAAAAGCCTTGACACTTTATTGGTGACTGCTGGAAACATTATCCCTCATGGATCGAACGGAAGAGGACATCGTCACTCTACTGCTCCCTATTTTTCTACTACTGCTGCTATTGCTACTAACACTATACTATCCTACATGGATCAGCTTGGGCAAATAAGTCAATACTTGGAATAGCTCATCATGCAACAATCTCCTCTTGGTTCATCTACTCCCTCTACTTTCTCTACTACTTCAGGAGAGCACCCATCCGATAGATAGGATGACAAGTCGGGTGAATCTGCCAATTGAGATGGTTCGATTGCTCCCTCAAATTGTGTATTTTTAAATATAAATGGTTCGATTTGAGAATATGCACAATTGGTTGAACCAGATCTTGATCAATCTCAGAATTTGATGAGTTAAGATGCGAGTAATCTAAGGCTACCAAGGTAGGTTTGATGGGCATTGATATGATTTGATCGTGAGCAGGTAGAGACAAGGGGTATTCAGATTCAATCGGTTGTAAGGCTTGCATGATGGATTCAGGTTATATTGGAGTAGGGTAAAAGAGTTCCGATAGTTCTCCATCTAAAAACTCATCATCATCTTCAAACCTGCTTGGGACATTGTGCAGATTCAATAATTTTAGGTGTTGGACATTCATAGGTTGATGGGGGCAGGCAGAATAGCGGTGTATTTCCTTTGGGGTGGTTGCTGGGGAACAAATGTTTGTGTCATCGATGGAGCATAGAGATAGGCAGGAAGAACTCTGGCTCTATTGTGATAGGTCTGACTAGGTTGTGCCTGGGAGAAATGGTTCAATGGTGGAATGGGACCTCCCTTCATGGGATGAAATGGGATGGACTCGAGTACTTGTCCTATGTACAGTGGGAGGGGCTGATAGGGTTTTGGATTGTAGGACTTTGGATTACTGTGTTTTGTTGTGTCGGCACAGGGACGGGTATTGGTCGAGAATTGAAATTGTAAGATGCTTGCTGAGGTGGCACATATCTGGATGAACTGGGTGTATATTGTCTCGGAGTTGGTCCTCGATCTGTGACTCGCGCTCCGTTCAGGTAGAGTGCCGAGACTTACGGTGTGATCCCCTCTATCGTGGGCGTTTGCGCTTTTATTGGCAGCTGTCTAACTCTATGGCTGATAGGTGGGGACGTGGACGGGACTGCACAATGAAAAATCCTATTGTGGCGGTCAATTAGAAGATGGTATGTGGTGTAGTCTCCATATGAAAGACTTGTACGGAGTTCTGGACTCAGGCTTTGCAACATCATGTCAATTTCTTGGTATTCTGTTAGTTGTAGGCCGGTTCTGTAGACTAGGGTGCGCCACTTAGACATGACTGTTCAAATTCCTCTGTAGGCCTCATTCTTTCTACGGTTAGGTCAGAGATAGAGGAGATTCTAACTCTCTAGTAGCTGTAGCGGCCTAAAAATTTCTCGCTTACAGTCGAGAAGTTTGACAAATGATCTACATGGAGTGTGGAGAACCATTGTAGTGCTTCTCCTTCCAATGATTTTTGGAAAAGGAATACTAACAGATGAGTATTTAGAAAATATCGAGCATCTAGATAAAAGGCAGTTAAATGAACATCTGGGTCTCCACGATCGTTATACCGGTGAAACTTTGTGATTTTAAATCTCTTCGGTAGGCTGACTGACATGATTTATCTCAGATTATATAGAGACATTTATTTGGGAGCAGAAGGGCCAGTCTCGGAGAGAATTCTCTGAATGGCTTCGTCCATCGTTTCTGCTATGGATGGGCATTCCAGTGGTATCCCTAGGTTGGATATGGCCTGGGAAAGGGCATGGGGCAGAGGTTGCTGGGAATATTGGATTCGCAGGGGAAGACAGATAAATGAAAATATGCTCGGACTGACCGAGAAATTGAGTATTGGTGGGGTTTTGGGGGTGGGACAAGCCTTGGGGGTCTTGACAGGGGTTTCCTGTTTCAAGGTCTTGATCTGACGATAGTTGGCGAGGTCATTGAACATGTCCTCCTTCGATTGGTATCCTAAGATACCCATACTCTCCTCTAGGTGGCTAATTGTCCGGTTTGGTCTCCTTGGTCGGCTTTCTCCTCTAATGTTTCCTCATGGGTGTAGGTTTTCATAGTGTGAATGTGGAATAGCTCAAGGGTAAAAATAGATGCACATTTAAAGCAGTAAAATGGGTGATAAAGTAGTAAAAGGTGCACAACTGTGTGTGGCTTAAAGTAGTCAAGGATGTGATTAAAGCTATAAAAGGTGCGTAGCTGTGTGTGGCTTAAAGTAGTAAAGGATGTGATTAAAGCAATAAAAGGTGTGCAGCTGTGTGCGGCTTAAAGCAGTAAAGGATGTTGTAATGCAAAGTAGAGAAGGGCCCGACTTGAAGGGTGGAAGATTTTGGTCTTCCTAAAGGGGTGATGGAATTTTTGTTAAGTTATGGCAGGAAGTGGAAGAGGATTACTTTTGTCGTTTTTTACGTGGGATGTCCCACCGTGATCGCCAGGTTGTTGGTATTAGATTTCGGAGGGGGGTTGGGGGTCTTCGAAAGTGCCTTTCTTCTGGTTGCGGTGTGTGTGGGGTTTTTCAGGGATTTGGATCCAGTGCGCGCTTTGACAGGCTCAGTCGGATCGTCTCTCGGAAGGGGGAAGGGGTGTGGTTTCTTGCTGAGGTGTCCCACAGCTCATCAGGAGGATTCATGGGTGGTTGTGATCTTAACCTGCCTTCTTAAAAATCATGAAAAGTTGAGGGTGGATTTGGATCGCCTTCGTGGAGGAGTTTGTGGAGTCTCCGCTTTGAGATATGGGCTTGTCGCACACAGAGGTGAAAAACATGAATCCTTTTATGCTTTCGGGACTTGACAAAGGGAGGTTTAGAAAGTCAGGGGTGTAGATGGGGGCCGACTAGTGGAAATTAGATGCCTAAAAGGGGACGGCTTGTTAGGGTTAGCCACCTGGAAATTAGTACAATTTGGGTAGAACTTGGCTAGAAAATGGATTAGGGTTAGACAGAGGTTAAACTAGGTTTAACCTGGGTTTTGAAGAGGATTTTGGAAGAGTGAATTTTGTAGGAATTAGGTTTTCTCTCTCTCTCTCTCTTTTCTCTCTAGGGTTTCAAGTAGGGGGATGGGGTGTGAGCTTGTGAGTGTGGCTTGTGAATGAAATGGATGTATTGATTTCAATTGGGGATGATGTAGAAATGCTTTGAACCCCCTCTATTTATAGTAAAAAAGAGACAAAGGAATATCCAATGGATAATAGGGTGTTTGATTTGACTCCCATTAGATTTTTATTTTTTAAATAAGGTCCAGGAGGGGGCAGCTAGTTGAAACTAGCCGCACAGTGAGGGGCGGTTACTCTAAGTAGCCGCTCTTATGATGACCTGACAAATGTCCCATCTCTGACAAGCAGTGGCTTAGGTAAGTTACTAGGTTCAAATTGGCCAAGATGGGGCGGCTAAAGGGAACAAATCGCTGCAATCATCAACATTAAGTGCTGCTTTATGTCTCATTTAAGGGAAGCGGTTTGGGTCGGTTAGGAGGGTGGATAGTTGAAACTAGCCGCCCAATAAGGGGTGGTTACTGTTAAGTAGCCGCCCCTGTCTTGGTCTTAGAATTATCTAAGTGTTTGGATTAGGGTTTTCGATTTTGGTTTTTAATGAAGTTTCCTTTATGGTTTTTCAAGGGTGGTCATTTCTAAATATTACTTGAAGTATTTTCGTCTCTTTGGACGGTCAAAATTGG
The DNA here is from genome assembly GCA_030737845.1 of Acorus calamus. Taxonomy (NCBI): domain Eukaryota; kingdom Viridiplantae; phylum Streptophyta; class Magnoliopsida; order Acorales; family Acoraceae; genus Acorus; species Acorus calamus. Next base: position 9,559,354 of record CM060872.1, on the reverse strand, counting down.
GGTATCTGCAGTCCAATGTTGACTTATGGCATAGAAAATTAGGTCATGTGTTTGAGTTTCGCCTCAAAGACCTTTTTCAGTCACGATGCATTCTCATCTTCATTTTTATGGCGCTCTTTTTCTGTAATTCTGCCCCTATACCCATGATCAGAATGATGTTGTTGAACGAAAGCATCACCATATTCTTGAGATGCCTTGCACTCTCTTGCTTTCTTCTTCAGTTCCCAATACATTTTGATCTGAGGCTGTTCGTCTCTCTGTTCATCTTGTCAATATCACTCCCTCCATTGTCTTCTATGGTATGAACGTCTATATGCCTTAAAACCTGATTATAGCAAACGTTGCATCTTTAGATGTGCATGTTTTGTGCTTTTCCATCCCCATCAACGCAACAAGTTAGTTGTTCAATTTGTAAGGGTGTATTTTTGGGGATTAGCTTTGAACACAAGGGATATTACTACTATGATCCTATATGACGTCATTTTTTGCTTACTCGTCATGTGTCATTTGTTGATGACGTTCCCTATTTTTGTTCTACTTCCACTACTTCCTCTCCTCATGTACCTTCTCCTGTTCAGATATCCCCTATTGAGTCTATGTCTCTTCCCGGGCCACCTACTGTGCTTGAGCCTACTCTTAGTTATCCTCCCTCTGAGTCACCTCTTGGCATTCCTGCAAACAATATCCCTGGTCCTTTGTCTCGTCATTCTCCTCTCATTTATCTTCTCTTGACCCTCTTACAAAATTGACTCCACCGGTACTTCATCTTTCACGCCTGATGCGCCTCTCCCTGATGTGGATCCTCATCCTTTGACTCACTATCCTTAGCGTTAGCGTCATCCCCCTACCGCTTCAGCTTTGACACTGGACCATCTAACCGATTTGGTTTTGTATTGTCACTACCTATTCTCCACAGTTACATACCTATCTCATAGTTATACATGTCCACCATGAGCCCCGATCTTATTGAGAGATAGTTGAGTACCCTGAGTGGTAGCAGGCCATGGTTGATGAATTTTAGGCGTTTGAGCAGACACATACTTGAGATGTTGTTCCCCTTTCGGATGGTGTTACACCTATCAGCTGCAAATGGATCTTCAAGATCAAACATCGCCTTGATAGATCCATTGAATGACATATGGCTTGTATTATATCCAGATTTTTCACATAGGAATATGGTATTGACAATGAGGAGACCTTTGCTGCTGTTGCTCAAATGACTACTATTCGCACCCTCCTTGTTGTTCCTGTTGTTCATTACTGGCATCTCTTTCAGATGGATGTGAAGAATGTTTTTCTTCACGGTGACTTATCCGAGGTTGTTTATATGAAGCCATCTCAAGGTTTCTACACTCCTCCGCAGCATGTTTGTCATCTTCAGCGTGCTATATATAGTCTCAAACAAACTCCACATGCTTGATTTGAGCGTTTTCGCAGTGTCATCCTGACAGGTGGTTTGTTGAGAGCCTTGAAGTCTACTTTATGTTTGTGTGATCCTTATCAAAGAGTCTGGTTATCACTGGCGTTGACTCTGCCGGTATGACTCTGGTCAAGAATCCCCGCAGTCGATAATTTTAGATGAAAGATATAGGTACTCTTCGCTACTTCCTTCGTTTCGAGATTGCACAAAGTGATCGTTGGATTCTACATTCTCAATAGAAGTATACAACTGATATTCTAGAGTGAGTTTCCCTCTTAGATACCTGCAGTGTAGATACCTCTCTCGAGCTTCATGTGAAGCTTCATCCTACAGATGGTAAGCTCCTTCCAGACCCTATTCGATACAGGTAGATCGTGGGTTAACTTGTGTATCTCTCCATCACTAGACCAGACATTGCTCGTGCCATCAATATTGTCAGTCAGTTTGTCTCGGCTCCTCGATCAGTCAATTATGGTGTTCTTATGTGGATTTTATGTGCTTGTATATATATAGAGCTTAGACCCTGAGAGGAATACAATGATTCACATTTTCTCTCTAATTGTAACATGAAGAATAAACGATTTGTTGTTTAGTTTTTTTGCTTGGTTATTCTTATTAGAAAATATAAAAGTGAATGTTTTGTTATTTGATTTACCATGATAAAATAAAGATACATGGTGGATAAAAAAATCATAAGAGTATGACTTTTAAATGACATTTCTAAATAAATTAGTTGTGTTTGAGAATTTGTGTGAGAGATGTGTGTATGATATGATAGATGTGACATGTTATTGGTATGTATGTGAGAGTGTTAAGTAAGATAATTTTTTTTAAATGATAGAAGTATATTTTTATCCATTGACATAGATAAAATCCTGATACATAATTCAATCCCTCTAAAATAGCTATTAAGATTTATCCTAATTTATCCATGCATAGTTATCATTGTTTGTTCTTACAAAAAAATCTTTTTTCTTTTTCATATTTCACTTTTATTCTTGGACAAGGTCGGCCTGAATATTGGCAAAAAGATGGTCACCTAGAGCCCCATCTACGGAGGGTCCCAAAATCCCAAAAAAAAATCTTTTATTTCTTATATTATTCGGATTTATTTATTTATTCTTTTAAAATTTGTTGTTTTTAAAGCTAAATTAATTATCTATTTCTTGTTTATTTATTTTTTCTTTGATCTTGTTTTATTGGGATATATTTTAATCATGATATGTTTAAATAAATTTCTAGTAGCTAACTTAAAAATTAGGGACAAATCCATATAACCCCTTATAATCTTCCTGATATCTATATAACCCCCCCTGTAATCTCAATATATCCATATAACCCCCCCTATAATCTCAATATATCCATATAACCCCCCTGTAAACACACCATAAATGCAAATAACCCCCCGCAGTTAAAAATTCTTTAACAGATTTGAAATATTTTGGGCATATTCCGTTATCTAAACAATGGTTAACAAATGTGTATTCTTTTAACCCTTGAAAAACAGCCAATGCTTTAAAAAATACCCTTATATTTCTAATTTTACACTCTTTTAGGGGTTTTTTTTAAAGTATTGGATGCTTTTAGAGGGTTAAAAGAATATATATTTGTTAATCATGGTTTAGATAACGCATATGTTCGAAATATTCCATTTCCTATTAAAAAAAATTGAACGGGAGGGGGTTATTTGTATTTATGGTGTGTTTAAGGGGGGGGGGGTATATGGATATATTGTGATTACATGGGGTTATATAGATATTATAAAAATACAGGGGGTTATATGGATTTTTTGCTAAAAATTATTCAAAATTCGATGCTATGTAATTATCAAAACAATTTTATGAATAAGCGGACCACTTAGGACCCCAACCAATTTGCTTTCTTTTGGGGGGGCTGACCCTGTTCTTGGGTTAGAGCAACTCCAACCGGTCTTCATTTTAAAGATTTGAAGACCCATTGGCTTGTTCTGGTTCCAATAGAATTTCATTTTGAAGACCCTTCAATTAGGATAGAGTATATTTGGAGAGCTAATTTTGGGTCTCCAAATGTCAAATCAAGATTTTTTAATCTCATACCAAAGGGTGGAATGTGAATTTTAAAAATTAAAAATAGTGATTTGAAGACCCACACAATTTTTTGCAGATCTATTATTGGAGTTGATAGATCTTTAAAATCCTAAAATCTTTAAAATGAAGATCCCATTGAAATTGAGGGGGTCTTCATTTGTTAAAAGTCTTTAATGAAAGTCTTTTAAAATAAAGACTGCCATTGAAGTTGCTCTTAGTTTGCCCCAAAAGGAGGGTAAGAGAGAAGTACACATAAAAGAGAATTATACATGCTTAATTGGGGGGGGGGGTGTTAGGGATTCTTAATTTGGTTATGTGGAGGGATTATAATAAAGCATATGAATTCCTAACTTATCTTTCTTATTTATTTATTTTATGTTGAGTTTGGGGCGGGAGTATCTAACTTGACACGTGTGATGTCATTTATATTTTGTGGTTAGAATCAGGAAGCGGAGAAAATAATAATGAGACTTAATTGTATTAAAGAGAGATTCAAACCCTTTTATATAATAGTATACGTTAGTTATTGTTACACATGCAACACCATATATAACAAACTATTACAAAATACATGTGTTATCTAACATAGCACATATGTAATCTAACAGATATTATGCTAATGCATGAGCTGTATAAATAATCTTTTCCGAACGAAGATATCTCATATACGCACTTAAGAGATGACCTGTGGTTGACTTTAAGGCCGTGAAAGGGAGAATTTAGTACATGCTCATCCACATAAATACATAAGCACATATTCTAGAAAATAAAGGAAATTTATCTGTTCACTCAATGAAATATGGACAATCTTTTATTTATGGACAATCTTTTATTTTACGTAAATCGTTTCATCTTTCATGTGGTCTGTTTAATTGTTTTTCTTTTTTAATTTGATTCCTAGATCTATATTTTAACAATCCACGCGTAGTTAGCTCTCTAGACATGATCATGAATTTGTTCCTTATATGTATCTAATTGGGGTACTCTGAACTTACCTGATGCACAATTAAAGATAAATCATAAATTACTTCCCAACCTTGTATAGTCATTAAAAAAACTAGATAGTTTCCATTGGTGTTCGCTGACAAGGGGAGGCAGAGAAGTTCCATGAACACAGATGAGACATTGGAAAGTCAGCAAATCCCAAGAAGAAGACTTTATTTATTTATTTTTTTGGTTTCACAAGAAGAAGATGACTTTATGGTCGATCGACAAATTCGTTTGATTCATATGTACATATACATATATCAAATTATTTGAATGTAACATGGTTGTCGTCATCTTTGGAACTCTATGGTTGATTTTTCTTGTCCCTTGTTTTCATAGGCTTTTTCATATTATTAGGATCAACATCACCTCTCTGCTATTTTACTTCTTCAGCTGCCCCTATATAAGTGTAGGCTGTTTGGCTTCGTTGATGCTTCTAAATGGACAATTTGACTCGTTTTCGCATTCTTTGTCAGTTCTTGATATGGACTGTTCATCCTGGTTGTCAATATGATCTGCCTGTCAGTACCGTCATGTTGGATTTTTTTTTTGAGAGAGAATGTGGGCATATAATCATGTTGGAGCATACGTAGAATTTGAACTTCACAAATATATAAAATGTATGTTTGTTTGTTGGAAATAGATTGATGGATTGACATCAAGCAATTCATAATTCCAAATCACCATTTTTGAGTCACAGGCCAAATTTAATCACATAAATATGAACATCCCACCTAAACCATAAGGGCGCATACGACTTGCTTGTGAAATAAACAACACATCATAAATAGAAAAAAATGTGACGCAATGATGCACCCCCCCTTGCACCCAAGACAATTTGACTGAATTTTTTCCTTTCATTGCTTCTCTTGGGTTCCAAAGTTGAATTTTTACCTTGCCACCGCATATGGAGACCAGGACTCGATAGGTTGCATATATTGATTAATATCATAAATAACTTCATGTGGTGCAACTTATTAATTCTTCCTTTGATGAAATAGATTTCATGTTATTACATATGAAGCTTTCCCATTTCAATGTCAAGATTAGAACCTCCCTGTACCTCTCCCATTCTTTCCCTTGCTCAATAAAATACTTATATTGTCTAATGAAGTGTTTAGGTAATAGTATAGTTCATCTTTCACTATCAGCCTTTTCTCGTATTCCTTCTGTTTTTTAAATGGCTTCGGAAGGATCTCAAGAGAGTTTACTTGAAATGAAATGACGTGTTATGATGGGACGCTAGATAAAGAAATGTCAGAGGGCATTTGTCATTGTGTGAGGGGCCTTCATTTTCTTGGTCAGCCAAATCAAATCACCTAGTTTGGCATTATTATTTATTAAGCATGCGTTTTGCTTTTAATTTTTTTTTTTATAAAAAAAGAACTTGACTTCATTGCCTACATAATCTTCTAAAGCGTTAGTGTTCCTCGGACGTGTAATGTTATGTGTGATGAAGATTGTGTAATTTATGTGTTAGTGGCAGCATTATGATGTCATATCTGTCTGTATAAATACTTTTTTATAAATAAAGATTTTTTTATTATTGAAATGGAGAGACAGAGAGTCAATTTGTAGTTTCCTTACACAGAGTCAGTATAACAAAAAAATAAAAAAAAATGTTCCATTTTATGTATGTGAACAATTCTTCTAATGAATTATCACGTAACCCTTCTTGTGTGATCTCCAATTTGATTCACAATACTATTTCTCAACACAAAATAATACTAATAAAATAAAAAGACAAAATTGTATTCATATGCTATAATACTTTTTATTGTATAGACTTCCTTTTTAATGTTAGATTTCGTCAACATTACATGATTTCATATCAAATGATGCACTAAGAGCCTACACCACTCTTTAAAAGCACCCTTCATTTTTGCAATTAATCCCTCTATATACAACAAACCCTCACCATTCCCACAAGTGAGCCCGGCTCCTCAACGTGACAGACAAACATAGAAAATCTCTATGAATGTCACATAATTAACAAAAAATCATTATAATGGAATTCAATTATTTCAAGTGACATTAACATAAAAAAATGCTCCATTTAAACAATTTTATATCGTTTATGTGACATCCTTATTTACCCACACATGAATCCGTAATTCTTCAACAGAGAGGATCTCATCACGCCACCTCTAAGACTTAGACCAATTCCACATTACCAAAACCTGCACTCTAACACCGTTTAATCACATTGATCATACATCAAAATCATGCTCACAATCAACAATTTCCACATCACTTTCATTTCCTAATATCGAACGCTTGACATTATATATCGACCTTCCATCATAAACTACAACAATCATACAATGTTAGATCATGTCGATCTGGTTAATTATCGATGAATGCGATCTACCACGCACGACTGGTCGGTGTATCATCGTTTTCCAAACTACAGTCATTCAACTGCTATGGTGTTCTCAATGCTTCCCACTACAATCTGAATGGATTCTTTCCTTTTCTGTACAGCTTCAGCTACTGCTCTTCAATACCCCAAAAAAAGGGGGATCGGGGGGGGGGGGGGGGGGGGGGGGTCACATGGCAGACAAACATGGGAGGGAAGGTGTGGAAGATCACAAAAGAATATATGAATGCAATAAACATGCACCAAGACATCTGATTCTGATGGTTCTTTTTTCTTCAAAGGGACAGTCTCTCTTGTGGATGTCCCTCTAGGTGCTTAATTCAATGGTGGAAACTCAATAAAGCTATCTGGGCCCTGCTTCACTCCACACCATCCATTTCTTTTAAAGGGTGGCCTTGGATGTTTGAAAGAATCATCAGACTCAACCAACACAATCTCTCAATGCAAGCAACCACCACCACCCAATTCTATGGAGGGTCCTTTAAAATTATTCTCCCTCTCTATGTATGTATTATTATAGGGTTTAGGATGCCCTTAACCTCTCCTCTTTCAAGGTATCACATTCTTTGATTAGCTTGCAATTATTGTAATAGTTTGGAAACTTCCCCATGTGAGGGGTGGTGTAGTGTTACTACAGTGTGTCTACAAAGCAATTGGAAACTTTGGAAGTCTAATTTTTTTTTTCTTTTTAATAGAATAAAGATCCATTCTGTTTATTTTTTAGCCTCATATAATTGAGAATTAATAATTGAAATATTGCACACTGCAATGTTAGTGGACAATTAAAAAAAAAAAATTGTTGTGAATTGTTCCAAGGCACAATCTTGCACTTTCATAAAAGAGAAAAAAAAGGAAATTTAATACATGTGCTTTATTTGTGCTGAAGTGGTTTGATCGTGGAAGGGGGATTGGCTAAAATTAATGTATAGCCAAAATGCAGAGATTGATCACCCTTTTTTTTTTTTATAGAAATCAATAAAGTTCAAGGAAGTGGAGGACTAATTAACAAGTCTATGGATTGTAATGCCCGTGATTGCCAAAAAAAAAAAAGTTTCCAATCAGACAGGCCGGATACATTCATTAAATATCAGTGCATAAAATAGTTAAATGTAATTTATTCTCAAGGTATTGAGTGGATGTGCCCCTAGTTGGAATATTAATGATAATAACAATGATGGAATTAGTCTGTATTTTTCAAAAGATCACTAACACATTCAATTCGCTCTGTAGTTAAAAAAAATCTCCCAATCACTTATACACCACAGTAGTGTAGGGATGACAATGGAATGAATTTTATTGGTAGCCTAACCCAATTCGCCTCTATTGGAGTGGGTTTGAATTCCATATTTTTTAGACTCGCTTCAACCCGCCCCAGTCAGAATAATACATGGGTTGGTTTTGGTTTTATGTTCAAAACCCAACTCAATCCGCTAACCCGACCTATATTGGGTGATTTATGAATTGTAAGTAAAAATTAATTATAAATATAGTTAAAATTAAAACTCAACTATCATCATTTTTTTTTCTCTCTATTCATTCATTCACGTTCATCTCATAAAGAAAATTCAAATTATACACCTTAATAAAATCAATCTTCAGTCTAAAAATAAAAGATATTTGATGTTTTATAGTGTTTTATTTTTCCTTTTAACATATAAGTCAAATTTTTTATTTATTTGGCCTTATTTGTAGTTTTGAATGAATTATTTCTATTATGTATTAAAAATGTTTTAATTAACTTTCAAATATTGTATCTAATGGATGTGATGAACTATATATTTTTTTATGTATTTTGAGATTCGCATTTTTATGTAAGAACAAATTGAAGTTTTTTTTATGAATGTAATTTGCATTCATGTAAAAATTAATTTATTTTGTTATATAATTTTTTTATATTAATATAACTATAAGGACCGAATAATACAACTCACTTTAAACAGAATAGGGTGGGGCGGATATGGATTCAAGATATAAAACCCGAAATGTAATGGAGTGGATATAAATTTCAAATTGTAAAACCCAAGGTGGGATAGAGCGGGTATGAAGTCTAACATTGGAGAGATGTGTTGGGTTTGGATTATCTTAATTTTAACTCCAACCTGACCCATTTCCATCCCTACAATAGTGTAATATATATATTGTGATAACCTTTATATATACTATATATACCATTACAGTGTATAAAAATTAATTAATTTATTTTTCAAAGAACACACACACACACACCCCATTACAGTGAGGTATATCTCACTGAGCTATATGTTTTCTTTATGCTTATACCTTGATAAGGAATGTAGATACGTGGTTCGCATGAACCACATCATATATATATATTACTGAGCTATATGTTTTCTTTATTGACGCTTATACCTTGATAAGGAATGTAGATACGTGGTTCGTATGAACCACATTATATATATATATATATATATATATATATATATATATATATGGGAACCGATTAGGTGCGGCGAACGGCGGGTGCGGCAGCGATCACGGGTCCATCGCATCGGACGGTCAGGTGCGATTCACATCGACCGTCGGATGCGATGGACCCGTGATCAAATGGCCCACATCGCAGCCGCACCCACCGTTCGCCGCACCTAATCACGAGCGTGTGTGTGTGTGTGTGTATATATATATATTGTGATCAAGGGTGTAGCCAGGAATTAGAACAAGGGAGACTAGAGGGTCAAGAGACAGATGAAAATAAAAAGAATAATTATAGACATATGATAAATTAAAACAAAATTAATGTAGTTGAATAATGACCGAGTTCTTGAAGTAATGACAATTTAGATCGAAAGTTGTTTTTGTAATTCTTTTCTCGTATTTAGTTATCTGAAATAATTTATAGAAGATCTAGGAAAAAATATTGAAAAATCATTATTCCCATCACAGCGAATATAAAACTTCAAAAATTGAAAAAAAATTAATATGAAAAAAATAATTGACCACAAAAACATACAAGATATCATTTAAGCTTATATTTTGAAAAGAGAATTTAAAATCTCACCTTAAACAAATGTGAGAGACTCAATATAGTAATGATTAAAAATTAAAAGAAATAAAAGAAATTACTAAAATATCTAAATTGGTGATTTTTCAACCCCTCAAAATCATATACCAACAAAGCTTTTCACAATTGTTTTTTTAAAAAAGACCTACGACTCCAAATCTTTAATGGGCATTAATACACCCAGTCTTTTTTGTAACCCAATTTGTATCATGTCTAATATAATATATAAAATAGGCTAACGCAATACATGTTATAATACTATTACAGAAAATGTAAATAACATGCATTTATTTTATGTGTATGTACTTGATTTCTATAAAAAAAATATACTTTATTATATAGACATATACTTAAAATATAATCAAATGTACGCTAGCTAACCGGATGCAAATGGGACTGCACATAACATTTTTTGAATTTTAAGAATAGTCATTCAATCAGGTTTTCTGCATATATAACCCTTAAAAGGGTTTTAATTGTGTATGAATGCCTTTTGAAAGGTATTCCGGTAAAACTTAAAAAATTTATATTGTGTCAAATACCCTTCAAAAGGCATTCATGCAAAATCTAAACATTTTTGTTGGTGGAAATTGAATTTCGAAAGGGATTTATTAACAATAAAAAAAATTTGAGTGGTTCATACGTCAAAAATACATTTCAATTATTCACATCCATGCATTACGAACCATGGCTTGGGGGGCCGAGCCCCATCCGATTCCCGCCGCCTCCCCCTAGCTCCGCCCCCTAATTGTGATAGCATAGCATATACTATATCATTATAGGGTATAAAATTTTTAAGGTTACAAATGGGATTACACACAGGGTGAGATATATCATTTTTCTTTTCACAATACTCACACGCAAAAGGTAATCACAGTGTAAGAATGTAATGTTTTTTTTTTTAATCGTAAGATCATATAAATAAATCATTTAAGGATATTTCATTGTTAACTTTCATGTGTAAACTGTACTTGCAATTATCTAAAACTGATTTTGCAAAATCAAATTAAAATTCATTTGACAATTGATTATTTCAATTTTATTGAGCTAGGTAATTTTGAAAATCTATTCCTCCACAGAACTAACCATGCTTATTTACTGTTTAGTTATTACCATCTTTTTTTTATATTACCAATAATAATAAAATAATCTTTGCACCGGGAGTGCCCCAGTCAAATATCTTATCGACAGGGAGTCCAAGGTCCTCGCAACTCTTTTTTCTTGTATTTTGCTTTATTTTCTCTATGTTCCTCTCATCCTCATTTAGACATTGTCTATTTGGTTATTTTTAATGAAATAGATACACCTATAATTTACTTTAAAAAAAAAAAGTTTTTTTGCAAGTTGCATTAGGAGTTCCGTATTGAAGAGCTAAATTGTTATACATGAATACATGGAGCATTGGGTGCATGGTGTATGTGTATAAAAAATTCCTCACAATCTAATATGGTTAATATTATCAACACTCATGTATCATATTCACATTAACTAACATGCCTCCGCATTAAATGACGATGAGAAACTGACCTTTTCAGAATGTATGCAACCAAACCACCGTTGAGAAATATATTTGTAATATAAAATGGTTAGATTTATTATCTGCATGATTAATTATAATTTAAAAAATTAAAATAGCTAATTCTCCATCTATTATGTTTGGAAAAAAAGAGAAACTCTCAAGTGTGTATTTTAATTCTCTCGTATCTCTAATATATCACTCAAACTATTATTCATATTTAAACAAGACAATTATTCAAAAGATACATATAGCTACTCTGAATTTGGAAAAAGATCTTAATTTGAATATTAAGATCCATGTCAAAATGATTTGTGACATGAAGAACAACCATGACAGAGGAGTGGTCTACAACGAGCGAAGGATATTGATGTTGTGTCCGAGCCAAGCTCGTTGTAGACATTGGTCTGTCTAGACAGCACTTCTTGGGCTGTATGGCAAGGCCCAGACAATGAAAACGCCACCTATTGTTGCTAACTGAGGCTGTATTACTATACCTTGTTGATTTCTTGGGTCATAATGTCATATGATAATTCTTGTTACAATCCTAAAAGCAATGGACGTATGATAGCATTGGAAAGTGTTACGCTTAATAATTCGTGCATTCATTTTTGTTGTCTAACTACAGTTTAATTTTCTTAAAATATATATTTATTTAATAAAGTAATATTTTTTTACAACAAAATGAATTACAAGGTACTTCAATGAATTGAATGCATACAATTTTATATTTTTTTAGTAGAGTATATACTCACAAAAAAGTGACAATTAATTTTCATTGATCACCATGCACCAATGTACAAGCATTGTGTGTGTGTGTGTGTGTGTGTGTATATATATATATATATATATATATATATATATATATATATATATTTGTTTGAATTGTATTTAAATGCCATCTTCAATTTTCAATCTTCATTCAATGCCATGCACTGATATATGAAGAAAACTTTAATGGGATTATGTTCCAACCTCTTAAACTAGGTATATAAAATTTCATTTTCATCCAACACATGCTAATTCAAATTTCAATGCAACCGATATTGCAAATGATAGCCAATAACTCAAATTTTCCAATTCAATCAAATATGTGCCCTAACCAATTCATATGAACCTAAATTGAGGGGTCATGATGGATATACACAACACATGTCTATATATTCAAACCCTATATATTTTTGAACAAACTAAGGGTACTCTTTCTTATACCCACACATATGAATACTCATAAGATGAAATTTTGGTATATATTACCCAAAACAACAATGGAAGAATGTTTATCAACATACCAAAAATCACAAGATGAAATTTTGAACAAACTAAGGGTACTCTTTCTTATACCCACACATATGAATACTCACAAGATGAAATTTTGGTATATATTACCCAAAACAACAATGGAAGAATGTTTATCAACATACCAAAAATCACATGCTTGAATTAAATAGTTTTTATGGGTATATATTCTAACCCTAATTTAAAAATACTCACACAAATCTATGAAAACTCATTCATAAACAACTCCCTTCATTAGCTAGGGTTTCTAACAAAAAAAAGGTAGAAGAGTAGGAAGAAGATGGAAAATGCATTTACTTTCAACATCGACATGAGGCGGCCATGACAGGAGGAAGTATGGTGGAAGGGGAGAAGCAGATAAGAGGGAAATCGGGGCGGTCATGAGGGCGTGGACGGCAACCCGCGGAGAGGCATGGGTTGGACCGAAGAAGAGAGAGAGAGAGAGAGAGAGAGAGATACATTCAAGTCTCTAAATGGGTGGGGGTGAGTTTACAATGTTCAAGCTCTAATATTTATGATCGGGTGGGTTTGTATTTGTAAGTCTTAAATAATAGGATCAGTGAGTTTCCTATAGGGGTTTGTTTCCACTAAGGGGGCCATTATTTTCACCCCATTTGAGTGCAATCCCACCCTATTTAGAAACCCACTCGTCACATTTTTTACATCTTACTACCCCGCCCTCAAATAAAATCCCTGAGGTTTGATAATGAAACCCACCCCAACCCTTTCTCTCTCTTTTTCGGCCTTCCTCCTCTTCCTCAATCTCCTTCTCCACCTCGACTATGAAGCTCATCGGGATTGACGGCTCACACACCATGCATAACCATCTTTCCATGTCAAGTGAGTGACTCAATAGTTCACTTGGCTGTGGAAGGCTAAGACTGTTCGACGAGGTAGCCAGAGTGGGAGAAGAAGTCGATGAGGGTGTTCTGAGAGAAGGTGGGCATTTCATTGAACAGTCGATGGACCTCTTCGATGGAAACTTTGCAGGTGGAGTAAACGTGGAGGAGGGAGTTGGCGAAGAACGAGGAGGAGCAAAATAAGTCATACATGAGGAGGTGGGGGTGGGTCTTTTAGTATGGGGACAAGGAAGCGACTGAGTTCAAGGAAATAGTGGTTGAGCTCACCACGCTCACAGGTGCGTTCGTGCTCTGTGACTTCATCTCTTCCTTAGGTTGGTTTGGACCTGCAAGAGGTGGTCCATAAGGTGAAGTGCGTCGCGAGGAGGTTTGACGAGCATTGTCACCCAACCCAAGAAGGAGAAGGTGAAGGATTTCTCCCCTCTCCTCATCTCCGGCCACCACAACCCCTCTGATTCCACCATTGCCTTCTTCAACCTCTCTGACTCCCTCACCTAGCATCCCCTTTGCCATCATCTCTGTGGAGGTAAAAATCCGTACTAGGACACGTGTCATGAAAGGATGATATGTAGACCATCTGGCATAAGGCCCATGAGGCCCGATCCGCAAAAAGTGATCTCATAATGACGTCATCTGGTATGTCGACACGACTAGATTAAAAGATCTAGTTGGACGGTCGAATATCTCGTGAAAAAATGACACCACGAGTAGTCTAAAGCACGACCAGACGCCAGGTCTGGTTGTGCGACCTTACTCTTTAAGAGCGAGTGATCTAAGGCACAGCCAGACAATAGGTTTGGTCGGACGACCTTATTACCTAGGCATGAGTAGTCTAAGGCACGACCAGACGTCAGGACTGGTCGGTCTACCTTACTCCTCGCAAGAATACGCAGACATAACGCATCAAGAGACACCGAGCAGATGTAGAAACGGTCAGAAGACCACAAATGTCTGTAACTGCCACGTTGGTATTTAATGCCCACTATCAGCAGAACGTGGATAATTAAGGGATGACATGGAGAGTAATTACAGAAAACATTTTCCTAAAAAAAAGCCCACTAACGTTTAGTGATAAAACGGTTACAAAGTGACCAACTGAACTACGTGAGACTTGATCCTTTCGGGGTACGTAGACAGTCTACAAAGAGGTCGCACGATATGCACTCTTATGGCATCGAATCGACTCAACACAATTGAAAAGAATCACGGTGACAGCATAGTCATTTGTGATAGCCAGGCACAGTCTCTCCCTTTTCCACCAAAAACCCATTTTGTTTAAGCATACCACTAAAAATCCATTACCTAAATTCTTTTGAAGCTCTGAATCCTAAAATTATAAATTTAACTGTGAGGGAAAATTATCCACCTTAGTTTGACGCCGTCTGTGGGATCTCGGAACAAAATGCTAAAATTTTACAATGTCAAACCCGAATGATCTTCCCGTGGAGGGCCTGCAAGATGGGAGCAGTCTCCCAATCGCAAGAGAATTTGTTCATCCGGTTGCAAGGATCAATGCAATAGATGATTGAGGCTTCGATGCAACAGTTACATATGAACGGGCATCAGAGGCCACCGGCCTTGGAGGAAGTGCAGCCACCTGCACCGGTACTTTCTCACCTTACTGCCAACAACGTTGAAGCATCGGAATCTAACCAGAGGCAACGGTCGCGATGACACTCGCGCTCTTCGCAGGCGGGCCGACGACCCCACGAAGATCAGAGGCGCAGTTGTTCTCCTCATAGGGAACGATCCGCCCGACAGAAAACTTCATGAAGGCAAACGAACCAGGAGCGATCAGCCTTGAACGAAGTATCTGAAGGCCACCTGCGCAATTCTCCACCATGACAACACACCAGGGGAGCGATCGCACAGGTCGCCATGCTTTACGCTCTGAAGTGCATCACATTTTGAGTCGTGTTAGATCATGTGATACGGGGATTTGCTTCCCCATTTAGCGCAGAGATCCTCAGAGAATGATTACCTCATAGGTTCGTTCAACCTAAGTTCAAGCTGTACAATGGCACGACGGACCCATACGATCACATCCTAACATTTCGGCATTCCATGGCGTTGTACAAGCTATATGATGGGTTGATGTGCCGCCTCTTCCCCTCCAGCCTAGAAGGGGCCGCATTAACCTGGTTTCACCTCCTCCCTCCAGCGTCGATCAAGACTTTCGAAGAGCTCGAGACCATATTCACTGAGCACTTCATCTGCAGCAGGCGGAGGAAGAAGGATTGGGGGGATCTCATGAAGATCCAAATGAACTCGGGAGAAATGATTCGGCAGTACGTCGATCATTTTCGCATCTTGAAATTCAAAGTTGAGAACTGCAATGAAGGTGCTGCAGTCATGGCCTTGCGGAATGGCCTGCCGTCCGAAAACAACCTTAAGGAGTCGCTGATCAAGCGCACTCCATCTAATTTGTGGGATTTGATGGGGCGTGCTGAAAAGTAGGCCAAAGTGGAGGAGTCCAAACTCTTGAAGCAGGCGGTGGCAGCTTCCAAGTCATCTCCGACATCCACTTCTCCATCAACAAAATCCGCTTGACAATCTCGCCCGAAAGAGCAGTGGGGTGAGAAGAGCAGAAGATTAGGTGCCTCGTCCAACGAGGTTGTAGATACCCCAATTTTGACCGTCCAGAAAGACAGAAATACTTCAAGTAACACCTGAAATATCCCACATTTGGACATCTAATAGAGAACCAAAATTTCAGAAAATCGAAAACCCTAACCCTAAATCCCAGACCTAAACCTAAGCCCCAGACCTAAACCAAAACCCCAGCCTGACCGGAAACCCTAACCCTAACCCTAAACCCTAGCCTGACCGGAAGCCCTAACCCTAACCCTAAACCCTAGCCTGATCGGAAACCCTAACCCTAACCCTAAACCCTAGCCTGACCGGAAACCCTAACTCTAATCCTAACCTAAACCAGAAACCCTGACCCTAAACCAGACCCTGGCCCAAACCAGGAACCCCACCTAGAGAAACTCTAAACCCCAAAACCGTAGAGAATCCCAAGTCCCTGGCAAGGGGCGGCTATCCCTAACTAGCCGTCCCATACCAGGCGGCTAGTTAGCACTAGCCGCCCCCCTGGCCGACCTTGAACCGCTTCCCTAGATGGGACATAAATCATCATTAAATGCTAATAATTACGGCGGGTTGTGATCTTTAGCCGCCCTATCTTGGCCGGATCAACCCAAGTAACCGACCCAAGTCACTGCTTGTCAGAGATGAGACGTTTGGCAGGTCATGATAGGGACGGCTACCAGGAAGTAGCCACCCCATCCTGGGTGGCTAGTTAGGACTAGCCGCCCTTCACCTGGTCCTGACAGAAGAACCAGAGAATTAATGAGGGGTCTAATCAAACACACTATTAACCAAGCCACTCTTTTACCCCCTGGGTATTCCCCTGCCTCTTTTTTACTATAAATAGAGGAGGTCCCAAGCCTTTAAACCAATCCACAATTCATAACACAAAATTCACATCCACCAAATCCCAATCCATTTGATATCCATTCCCTTCCCCCACTAGAAATCCCAAGATTGAGAGAGAGAAAGAGAGCCCCTTTTGTGAGAGAAAAATCCATTCCCTAAAAAAAAAACCCTCTCATTCCACCCTCTAGAAACCCGGGCTAAGCCTAGCTTAGCCTCTGTCCAAGACCAAACCCATTTCCTACCAAAGTTCTGCCCAGACCAGCCTAGGTTCTGAACTGCTAAACCCTACTAGCCGCCCCATACCCGACGGCTGGATCCCACTAGCTGTCCCATATCCACACCCCATTTGCACCCCTTTGTTCCAAGACTCCTTTAGCCAAGCCCCGGAAGCAGAATATGATTACTTATTTTTCACCTCTGTGTACGGTATATCCGTATCTCAGAGCGGAGACCCCATAAACTCCCCACGTAGGCAAGCAAATCCAACCCAGCCTTTTTCTGCTTTTAGAAAAAGCAGGTGGCGATCACACAAACCCTGGAATCCTCCTGAGCCATTGTCGGGCGCCTCAACCAGGAACGACACCACCCTTCCGAGAAGACGATCCGACCGAGCCCGCTAGGGCACACATCCGATCCGAATCCCCGAAGAACCCCCACACACGCACCCCCCCACCGCGGATTCTTTCTGACACCGACGGAATCTGACACCGACAAATCTGGCGATCACGGTGGGACCTCCCTCGTGAAAAACAACAAAAGGTAATCCTCTTCTGCCCCCCTTTTACAAGCTTGACTAGAATGCTATCAACCCTCTAGGAAAGTTAGAGTTTCCCACCCCTTGAATCATGTCCTCCTCTACTGCAACACTGCATCATTTACTGCTTTGTAAGCCGCACACCGCTGCGCAATCCTTTACTGCTTTGTAAGCCGCACACCACTGCACAATCCTTTACTGCTTTGTAAGCCGCACGTCGCTGCGCAATCCTTTATCGCTTTATTTACTGCTTTATATATGCATTCATTCCCTTAAATCATTCCACACGCATCATGGAATCCCACCTAGAGGAGGAGATATTAGAGGAAAGAACCCACCAAGAGGGTCAGGCCACGCAATTCCTGACCCATCTAGAGGAAAAGATGGCCAGTCTAAGGTACCAATCCATAGAGGACATGTTTCATGACCTCGCCGACTACCGACATGCCAAGACCATGAGACAGGAAGCCCCTATCGAAACCCCCAAGGCCATTCCCAAAACCCCGTCCACACCCAGCCACTCGGTCAATCCGAGCATTTTTTCGTTCACTCCCCTTTCCCCCGCGAATCCAATGTTCCCAACCATTTCCACCCCAGGCCCTTACCAGGCCACCCCAAACCCGGGACCGCTAGGTAGCCCTCCCAGGGAAGAAACACTGGATGAAACTATCCGGAGAATCCTCTCCGAGACTGGTCCCTCAGCCCCCAAACACATGTCTCTACATAACCTGAGACAAATCCCGTCAGTCCACCTGCCGGAGGGATTCAAAATCCCCAAATTCCGCCGGTATAATGGTCGTGGAGACCCAGACATCCATTTAACTGCCTTTTATCTAGACCCCCAAGGACTAAATCACGATGAGAAAGAGGGTTTGGTTAAAATATTACATGAGTATAAAGACGTCTTTGCAAGGTCTTACAAGGACATGCCCGGACTCGACACCTCTTTAGTCGAACATCAGTTAATCCTTGAACCAAACGCAAAGCCGATAAAACAAAAACTGAGGCTCCTTCATCCCGAGGTGGCTTTAAAAATAAAAGATGAGGTGGATAAACTCCACCAGTCTAAATTTATTCGGGTAGTCTTATACCCAAAATGGGTAGCTAATATCGTTCCAGTATCCAAGAAAGATGGAAAGATCCGAATATACATCGACTTTAGGGACCTCAATCGAGCGTGCCCAAAAGATGACTTACCACTCCCACATATTGACCTTCTTGTCGACAACACGGCAAGGTATGAGATGCTCTCTTTCATGGATGGCTTTTCTGGATACAACCAGATCCGGTTGACAGAAAAAGACCAAGAAAAGACTTCCTTTACCACACCCTGGGGGACTTACTGCTATATAGTGATGCCTTTCAGGCTCAAAAATGCGGGTGCAACATATCAAAGGGCTATGACCTCAATATTCCATGATATGATGCACAGACTAGTAGAAGTATATGTGGATGACATCTTAATTAAATCTAGGACTCGAATAGGACACGCAGACATACTTAGACAAGTGCTACAGAGATGCAGAGAGTTTTCGCTTAAAATGAATCCAAAGAAATGTCGCTTTGGTGTCTCCCGTGGGAAATTCTTGGGATTCATGGTAAGTAAAAGGGGCCAAGACAAAAGCCATCGCCCAAATGCCCCACCTAAGAACCTCAAGGAATTAAGGGGGCTCGTAGGAATGTTGCAATTTATTAGGAGATTTATTTCACAACATGCTGAAAGATGTCACCCCTTTTACAAACTACTAAAAAGGGGAGTTAGGTTTAATTGGGATAGTGAATGTCAAAAGGCCTTTGATAATTTAAAAGAGTACCTTCTTAATCCCCCGGTCCTCTCAGCTCCAGTGCTCGGACGACCCCTGCTTCTCTATATAGCTACAACTAAGGAAGCCATTGGTGCAGTGCTTGCACAACACGACGACATGGGAAGAAAGGAAAATGCCATTTACTACCTAAGTAAAACCCTGATTGAATACGAAAAAGCCTACCCTCCTACAGAAAAAACTTGTCTAGCATTAGTATGGGCTTCCCAAAAGTTGCGACATTACTTTCTTGCCCACAAAGTCAAGTACTTTGCCAAAATGGACCCAATAAGGTTCCTATTCGAGAAAGCTGTATTAACTGGACGCTTAGCCCAGTGGCAAGTGCAGCTAAATGAGTTTGACATCACATACGCCACTCAAAAATCCATCAAGGGGCAAGCTATCGCTGACCACCTCGCTCAACTCCCCCTCCTTGATTATGAACCAGTAAAAACTGACTTTCCAGATGAGGAAATATTTGCGCTTATTGAAGAAAAAAATGAGACATGGACGCTATACTTCGACGGACTGGTCAACCAAAAGGGAAAGGGAAGGGATAGCACTAATCTCCCCCGAGGGCGTCATTATCCCACTAGCGTTTCAGCTTACGTTTAATGCCACCAATAATATTGCCGAATACGAAGCCCTGATAGCAGGTTTGAAGGCAGCCCTAGCCCTAGGAGTTAAAAGTTTAGACATTATTGGGGACTCCCTCTTAGTGATCCGCCAAACTCTTAAAAAATATCAGACTAGAGACCCAAAGCTGAAGCCGTACAGAGAACTAGCCATAGTCCTGCTGAAACAATTCCGTGAGGTTACTCACATTTTCATACCCCAGACCGGCAATATTCTTGCAGGCTCTCTGGCTTCTCTAGCCTCATCGCTCACCTTCCCCATATCTAGGACATCTGAAACAGTCACTATCCAGAGACTGGAAACACCTGCCACCGAACTCTGTGACTATAAAACTTGAGATCTCCTGAAAAGGAACCAAACAAACAAAAATGCTAGTACCACGAAAATCCTAGCCCTTGAACTAGGAGATATGGATGACGGAAATCCATGGTACTTTGACATAAAAAATTACCTTGAAGACGGTTCATTCCCAAGCTACGCTACTAGCAACGACCAGAAAATAGTTAAAGTGATAGTGGTCAAATACTGCCTCCGAGGGGGGATACTCTTCCGAGCGTCCTTCAATGGAGAACTACTCAGATGCTTGGACGATGAAGAAGCATATACCATTGTAGGAGAAGCTCACTTTGGAGTATGTGGAGGGCACCTCAACGCCTAGATGCTAGCAAAAAAGGTACTAAGAATGAGCTACTATTGGCCCACGCTTGAAGGGGACTGCAACAAATACGTTAAGCGTTGTATCCAATGTCAAATCCATGCCAACAAGATACATGCACCAGCATCTTCTTTACACCCCATGACTTCACCATGGCCCTTCTCTATGTGGGCGCTAGATGTGATAGGATCATTCCGGGACACTGTAGAAAACACCACCCAAAAAGCCTTCATCCTCACCGCTACAGAATACTTTACCAAATGGGCTGAAGCCGAGTCTTATATAGTAATTAAAAGCTCTACCCTGGCTCGTTTTGTCCGCACTCACATCCTTGCACGGTTCGGCACCCCCAAAGTGATTATAACTGATAATGGCCCCCAGTTCATCTCCCAAGAATTCCAAGACCTATGCAGTAAACATCATATAGAACTTCATCGTTCCATGCCATATTATCCACAGGGGAACGGACAAGCAGAGGCCACCAACAAAACCTTGCTCAAAATTATAAAGAAAACAGTAGAAACCCACAAGGCTACCGATTGGCCTGATAAATTGGTAGACGCCCTCTGGGCATGCCGAACCTCCATTAGGACACCCATTGGTCAAACCCCCTATTCGCTCACATTTGGGGCCAAAGCAGTAGTACCTTAAGCAATGATTAAGAGCCCCACCAAATTGAGAAAAGGAGGGAGGCATTTCTACTACGCCTCGAACAACTAGACGAGAAATGATTAAGAGCGGTAGACCATGCCCAGGCCTACCAAAGAAGGGTGGCAAGGGCATTTGAAAAGAAGGTAATAAAAAGAAAATTTGAAATCGGGGACTTAGTACTTAAGCAAATCATGCCTTCAAGACAGCCCCACCAAAGAGGGAAGTTGCAACGCACATGGGAGGGACCCTATGTGATCACCCATGCCTATTCCGGGAATGCCTACCGCCTGGTAGATGCCGAAGGAGTCGAAGTTTCAGTTCGTGGAATGCACTTTATCTAAAGAAATTCCATGCATGAATAGCTTTCGATACTTGAGAACTATTATTCTTTCTTCCTGCAATTTCCAGCGTTTAGTACTTGATGATAGAATTATAAGACTCTCAAAGATAAACTCGTATCTATTTGAACACATCTCTACCAAATCATGCCGCTTCCTTCACACACGTATGACTGGACAATAGATTTACTTGATAGAAGAGAAATCGCCTACCCCGTAGACTGGGACAATTTAAAATCCTAAAGCAAACCTCCCTTATTTCCGCCCCACTCGTATTAACCCCAGGTCAAAATGAGGAGTTACCTGGACCTAGCATATGTCCCAAAACTGGCTCTGGCACTATACAAACACTTCTAGCGGGGAAGCATGAAAAGAATCAGGGTGAAAAATAGAAGAGCCCCCCTCTCAAAAAAAATCAGGCAATGAGAGGCCAACAAAAGAAAAATAACACCCAAGTGAATGTGTTAAACTCTCTATTTTAGCAGGCTTTAACACCTTTACGCACAAGTATATGCCGAACAAACGGCTATACTAGTACAAGGTCCAAACAAAGGACTGTACTTTCTACCCAAAATAAAGAAGTGGTAAAAAGAAGAAAGCCAGAGGGACCTAGAAAGTAGGACATATGCTAGACTGGGACAATTCTAAAATATTGCCTGAAAGGAAGATATTTCTCTTACACCATTCTCCCCCTCCCTTTTTATTTCGTAATGGGATTCAAAATTGAACTATGTCTACCGGGAAAGGCAAAATTTTGACCAAAGGTAGATCATTTTCAGGTTTAACTACACACACTCACATGAGTTCACTTAGAAACTTGCCTACCAAAGGAAGCTTATTTAACTTGATTCAACATGTTTAGAATAATACGATCAAGCATTTGAGAACCATGAACCTAGAAAAATCGACACCTAAGGCCTATGCCTTCCAAATACAACCCTGGTTTAGACATAGGTGACCACAAAGGCTCCTCCGTAGGGACTTGTGGTATCTTTTACTTAAGAAAGTCGAGAACATTGCCCTCTCACGTAAAAAACCATTGAAGAATTAAAATGCCCACTTATGCCACTCATACTTACGCATAAGTTCGCATTTTCCTTTTCCAAAACACCTAGGCATCCGATTTTCTTGAAATGCTAAAATTGACCCCCCGTATCAATGTTAAGATTACCCCCATCTACACTCATTTTACGCCCTTCCGGACATGCTTGAGAAGAAATTATCCCACTTTCACACATACTTAAGAGTTTTCTTCGCTCACGCACTTGGAATCCCTCCCTTGCGTACTAAAGCATGGTTTTCCGCACTTTACTGTCTCGCATTATCTTTCCCTTTACCTTAATATGGATTGTAGCCCTTGACAATTCAAGCAAGAAGAGCTCGAAAGTCAGTGCAGGGGCTCAATCTGGACAGATTTAATACTTGGTCCATGGAAAGGGATATTTTTATAGGTCTCGAAGATGAAAACACTCGCAAGGACTTTCAGTAGCAGCAGACAGGAACATCAGAACAAGACTGCCCCAGGCAGGGGGCGGCTAAACTCGTCTAGCCGCCTCTCACTGGGCGGCTAGTTTACACTAGCTGCCCCATCTCTTTGTTTCAGGTAAGCATGCCCCAGGAAGGGGGCGGCTAAACCTAACTAGCTGTCCCTCATTGGGCGGCTAGTTTACACTAGCCGCCCCCTGCCTACATCTATTTCAGCTATGTCTGTCCATATCCAATCAACTCTTCAACACTTCTTTACCTATTGAAATCAGTTCTTTCCAAAACTTGCATACACGCATTTCATATACATAAACATTCATAAGACACACACCAACGCATTTAAAAAATAACCACATTTTAGAAACACCTTATAATATCCATCTCATACAATCATCCACCCATAGAACCTTATAAAATCATTCCACATACATCACCCAATTAAAACCAAACAAAAATAAACTAAATACCCATGCTTGTTCATACACCAACAGAGAAAGAGACGAATTGTTCAAAAACAGAAAATTCAGACCTAGTCTTAAACTAAAAGAAAGTTTTGAAAACAAATTGACTAGAGATAAGTGAATAGGGGTCCATAAGAAGCTTCCCCTCTAAAAATATCTTGAGCTAGGCACCACCAAATTATCACCTGACTCAAGACAAAAGAAGAAAAGCATGAATTCTTTGCATATATACTATTCTTCTACCCAAACCAAGACACAAGGGTTATACCTCGGAGTGTCATCGTCATCTGCTGGAGGCTGAGTAGGAGGAACATCCTGACTTGGCTGAGAAGGGAGCGGCGGATGATGAGATGACTGAACCTCTAGAGCATCAGTTGCGGCAGGAGTCTCTCAAATCGAAGACGCAGCCCTCGCATATATCCCAAGACTCTGAGACACCGAAGGACGAGAAGCACGGCTGAAGGTGGCCCCGGTAGCCAAGGAAGCTGAGAGAGAATGGTCCGGCTCAAGCGGAAGAAGGTCGAGGTCCGCCTCGGTCATAGAGCCCCCTCCAACCAATTTTCCCCTCATAGTTGACTCCTAGAGATGGACCTGCTGCATATCTCTGTCTCTCCTCTCCGATCTCTATCGGAGGCGCCTCTCTGTCCCTCTAGCCTGATCCTCAGTAGCCCTCAATCTCTCCTCCAACTCCCGTGCCCTCTCCTCTGATGCCCTGAGCGCCTCTCAGTCCCTGTCCCTGGCCGCCTGGAGAGAACGAACCAAGTCCCCCATCAAACCTCCAGGAACACCCGCTGAAGCCTCCAACTCCGACACCCTCATCTAGAGGGAGTCCCTCTCGCGGCTTAGGGTGATGAACCCCTCCTCTCTCAAAGCCATCATGGTCCTCAGCCAGCCCGTCTCCTCCTCAGCCCGAGAAGCCCTACCCCTCGCCTGGCCCAGCTCCATCCGCGTGGCCGTCAATTAACTCCGCGCCGCATCTAACTCCCTCGTCAGCTCAATCTCTTGCTCGGGAACCATGGAAGGAGGAGGGGTGGAAGAAGAGGAAGTGCCATCGGCTCTTGCTCTCGACAGAGCATCCACCTGAGCCTCGAGGACACGGACCTGGTCCTGCAAGCGTCTCTATTGTACCCGTAGCGCTTCTATCTGCCTAGCCCGCGCTTGGGGGTGCTCATTGGCGGTCTTGAGCCTCTTCTCCATCTCATTCAACTCAACCTACAAGAGAAGCACTATTAAGAAAATATTCAAGCAAGAGAGATCGAGGAAGAGGAGAAGGGTTTCCAACTTACGTAAGCATCTGGGATCTCCTCCTCCATCGTCTCGAGGATACCCGCATACTCCTGACGATACCAAGCCAGGAATTCGTCACTCGAAGTCACCTCAGGACGACGCTCCACCAAGACACCTCGGCCCATCCATCCCGCCACATACGTAGCGTAATTCCTCGGGAGGTTCGTGTCCCGAGGAATCCCAGCCACCAGAATCGAGGGGCGCCGCGGCAGAGGGTCGGGTACCCACTAGTGATACCCAAGCTGGTGGACGACCCGGCTGATCGCATGAAACATGACCTCATTAAAGTAGATCAACCAGACATCTCGCGCCAGGGCCTCAGGAGCCTCCTCCGAATAAGGCCTCCACATCATCTAAAAACATCAAAAGATAGGAAGAGAGCTTACTCAAAAGAAAACCAAATATAAGCCAAAGAAATTCGAAGAAAAACTTATACCTCTTCTTCCGACAAGACATGGAAGGCCTCTCAGAATTGGGCAAGGCGGTACAAGCGAGAAGATCCCCGGGGTTCCCATCTCATGGCCCAAGGGAGGGCATGATCAAACGGCGCCAGAGTCGGGCGATCAATGGCAAAGTGCTCGTACCCGAAAATCTAGCAAAGCAAGAGGAAAATTATCATAATCAAAGTGAACTAAACCAAGAAAAGGACATTTACCACTTACACATACCTGAAGAAATGGCGCAAAGCCACCAAGGTTCTTTCCCCTGGCCCTCTTGGTTTTCTTCGAGAGCTCCGCGAAGAGATGGGCGAGCATTGCCGCTCCCCAGGCGTAGTGTCCCATGCCCTCCAGGTCCCTCATCAGCAAAAGGGAATGCGAGGAAACCTTATCAGAGGCCGTCAAAAAGTGGACCCAGCCGAAGAAATAAAGGAAGAACGCCTTCAACTCCCTCCGTGCCCTCTGTGGGCACGCGGCCGCCTCTCTGGCCTCAATCATCACCCGCCTCCTCTCGAAGCTAGCTGCAGCTTCGCCCTTCTGGCACTCTGTAAAGGAACTGAGGCCATATTACCCCGAAAGCCTCCCCAAAAGGATCCGGTTCAGCGTCTGCTCCCGCTCCTTAAACTCCCATTCCCCGATCAACTCTCGAAATAGCCCCCTATAGTCCACGAGGGTGGCCGCAATCACCGCTTCCCCCAAGACCGGAAGGCCAGTATTCTGGTGGTCGTCCTCAAGGGTCGGCATAACGGCACCGATAGGGAGGATGAACGTACAACTCTCCAGGTTCCATCTCTCCGCCAATGCCTCCACATATGGGCGATGGACGTGGAACGGCTCAATAGAAAGAAGGAACGGAAGCCCGCTCCATCCACTAAACTCCTCTCCTCCTGCCCCAATGCATCGTACCACCGGTTCTCCCGTGGCATAAAGCCCGGATACGGTTCGGCCGCTGCAAGCAAAAGAAGAAGACATGAGTTAGTTCAGAGAGCAATCGAGAGGTAAGAATCAAAAAAAGCCTAAGATTCGTTTAAAGAAAAATCATGCTTAGCAAAATAGAATTCCATATACTAAATCAAAGACGAAAGCATGAAAATAAGAAGCTTAAAGGTTCCCCCCCATTATTTACAAAACACCCTCCATATGATCACACATGCTAATGACATTAAACATCCCACCATGGTCACCATTTACGCTCTCTCTTGCATCACGGCCTATCATGCTTATACACTTTCCCTAAACACATTTAAGCATATGGAAAACACTTGGACCCATGAAATACAAGCATATACTCCCTCGTGTTCTACCACAATCAAACACATGCGAAGTCACACCCTAATAACTATATGCACACAAAAATGTATCACATGCAAGTATGCTAGCCATATCATTCCTCTCTCCTAAAAACAAACCCATACCAACATACAACATGCTTACACATCCCACCGTGATAAACTTATACACCCAGCATGCCTATTAAAAAACACACATATACAAGTATTATACGCTCAGTCACCTGTTCATACCACCAAAAAGACATGCATATACACTAAATAAAAGCTAAGAGTAAAAGGGGTCAGGAAATTACCACGGCCCGTGTGGACCCAGGAGCACCCACCTCGGCCTCGTCGGGATCGTCTATCCCGTCGTCATCCCCCTCCTCCTCAATTTCCTCGAACACGGCCTCCTCGACCTCAGCCTCAACACCAACACTGGCCTCTGCAGCCCCGGTGCCCATACCCTTGGCCTCCCCAGCCTTGTCCCTAACCTCTCCAGTCCCCCACACCCTCCCCGCGCCAAAGATAAACTCCGCAAAGGCCCCCATAGCCCTGCTTTCTTCCTCCTCAGCCCTGGCCTCTGTGGTCTCCCTATCCAGCATCCCAACAAGGGCATCCAATGATGCCCTCACATCTTCACTAACTCCCTTGGCCCCTACTCCCTCAGTTACACCCTCAATCGGTCCTCCGACTCCCGAAACCACCTCTTCAACCACCATCGGTCGATCCCCACGCCTCCTCTTGCGTGTGTAACCTATCATACACCCCCCACCTCTGGGACAGCCCCTGAAGGTAAATCCTCGACCTCACCCGCGCCGATGACCACCGGCGGCACCTCTGCCGTACCCACAACCTCCCTCACGACCTCCCCTTCCACCTGATCACTCCCCGATGAACTAGACCCCGAGACAGCCCCTCTCTGCTCTCAGGAAGACCTAAGGTGCTTCATCATCGAAGCCGTCTTCTTCCCCTTCATCATTTCCTCCAATTTCGCACAAAAGAAGAACCCCAAAGAAAATCTAGGGCTTCAAAATCAAGAAGAAAGGAACGATGGAAGGCGAAAACAAAGGATTCAAGGCATTTTAAAATCAAGGTTTTTGGTTTAAAATAGAGAAGAAGAAGAGAGGAGGGAAGAGTAACCGTTTTAAAACGTATGGGGAGAGGGAGAGGGTCCCTTTTCGGTTATAAGGGACCCAGTCGGGAGGCGGCTACTCGCTAGTAGGCGCCCCCTCTCGGGCGGCTAGTTACCACTAGCCGTCCCACCGTGTTTTCTCTTTTCCACTTAAAACCCCTTTCCAATCTTTTTCTAGCCCTAGTTCCAAGGTTTTCCATACCAAACAGCCATATATTGGCTTATTTCCAGGCACTATTTGATCAAACATGACTTTCCTGAAGTTTTGCCACCCTTTTAGTACGAATCAAAATTGAATTTCTTCAGTTCTGGTTCTTTTCCAGAGTTCATACCCTTCGGATGATCCAATTCACCAACTCAACTTTTACTTGCTTTCTGTCGGTGATATCCCCTCCTTGCTGAGTTTTCCCTAGCACGGGAACGGTAGGCACGAGGAAACTGACGCTGGGCTGCTCCGTACATGATAGCTAAGAACCTCGACCGCGGGTTGGATCACTCACCATTTACTTTTCCTGCCTTCCACCTGGATCATCCTTTCGGTTAAAAATTCTAAGTCAAGACCTAGCTTCTGACGGTATAAATCAACTCCCCGAATAGTACTGTTTGTGTTGGCATAACTTCTTGAAGGTCGGGCCGGCCAAAATAGGGGTCTCTTTCCTTATCATCGGTCAAAGTCTTTTCCTGCTTCACACAAAGACTCCGTCCGATGAGGGACAGAGGTGCGTGAGGGGTAGGGGATATATTTCAAGATTCCCCCGTCCCAAGTCCTATCCAAGATCGAGGGACAATCTTGGTTCAGGTGGCCCGCGCCCATGAAAAGTGACGAGTCGAGACGGGACCAGCTTCTACGCTGCGATTAGCACAAGAGCATCGGCCACACCACCGACAAGTGCCGCATCGTCCGTACGTTCTTAGAGAACCAAATCCGGAAGGATCGCATGAATGAGTATGCTCCATCGGAGGGCGCACCTAGTCCTGGCGAGCAACACGTGATGAACATCGGCTCCAACACTGCAACCAGGGTCATCGATGTTATATTCAGGGGTGTACCCAACTTCACCTCGCCAAAGAGTACTCGGTGAGATTCGATGAAGATGCAGGTCTCGTTCGAGATAATGCAAATTGACCAGGAGCCGAAACTAGCCATTAAGAAGCCACGAGGTGATGATAACGTCATCACCTTCTTTGATGCAGATCTGGAAGGAGTCCACGCCCCACATTCTGATGCTCTGGTAATCACCTTACGCATCTCAAACTTTGATGTGAAAATGATTCTTGTAGGGACAGGGAGCTCGGCAGATATTCTTTTCGTGAAGCCCTTCTTCCAGATGGGGCTGAAAGCCGTGGACCTCCACCCGATGAATGACCCTTTGGTCGCTTTCATTGGGGCGCGGGTTATCCAGGCAGGACGCATCACACTACCGATTTGAGCGAGAAATCAAACTGCCATGACGGATTTCACCATCATGGATCTCCCGTCTCCATACAACGCGATCATCGGGCGATCCTGAATCGCGACAATGAAGGCTATTCCGTCCACCTACCATCAATGCCTCCGTTTCCCCATAGCTCATGGGATAATGGAGATACGAGTGGACCAGGTGGCTGTGAAGCGCTGTTATATGGTGGCAATGGCAGGAAAGTCAGCCTTGCTAGAGTTTGAGAAGCTACCCGAAGAAGGAGAAATCCATCCAAAAAGGTAGCAATTATTTCAGGACCGGGTCAAGGCCATTGAACGCCGGCCCGGCCTCGAAGACAGGGTCCTAGAAGACCTGAAACAAGTCCTGATAGACCCCCATGACCCCGAGAAATACTTTCTCGTTGCGAATTTTCTCTCTACAGAGGAGAGGAAGGCAATACTCGACCTCCTTGTAGAGAACAAGGACGTGCTCGCCTGGAGACCTCGGGATATGTCGGGGATCGATCTCGAGGTGGTGAATCACCAACTGTTCATCTCTCCAACCATCCGCCCGGTTTGACAGAAGCAACGGTGGAAAGACTCGGTCAATGCTGATGCCATGCGAGACAAGGTGAACAAGCTCATGGCCGCTGGGTTCATCAACGAGGTGCGACATCCAGAATGGCTGGCTAACACGGTGGTGGTTCCCAAGAAAAATAAGAAGTGGTGAGTCTGCGTGGATTTCACCGACCTGAACAGTGCATGCCCGATGGACAGCTTCCCACTTCTGAAGATTGACCAGCTGGTGGACTCCTAATCGGGTAACTAACTAATGAGTTTCATGGATACTTATTCACGCTATCACCAGATTCCGATGTATGAGCCCGACTAGGAGAAAACAACGTTCATAACACCCACTGACATCTATTGCTATAAAGTAATACCTTTCGGTTTCGGGTTGAAAAATGTTGGAGCCACGTATCGAAGGCTGGTGACTAATGTCTTCAAGCACCAGATTAGCAAGACTGTAGAAGTCTACATTGACGATATGATGGTCAAAAGCGCGAGCTGAGTTGACCATCTAACCCACCTGGAAGAAGTCTTTGCTGTGTTGCAAAAATATCACCTTAAACTGAACGCCACCAAATGCTCCTTTGGAGTCATCTTGGGCAAGTTTTAGGATATTTGACGACATAGCGAGGAATCGAGGCCAATCCTGATCAGATCAAGGTGATAATGGAGATGGAGCCTCCTCGGAAGAAGAAGGAGGTGTAAAAATTGGCCGGGAGATTGGCCGCACT
The DNA here is from genome assembly GCA_030737845.1 of Acorus calamus. Taxonomy (NCBI): domain Eukaryota; kingdom Viridiplantae; phylum Streptophyta; class Magnoliopsida; order Acorales; family Acoraceae; genus Acorus; species Acorus calamus. The sequence goes on along the minus strand of CM060872.1, from coordinate 9,528,757 downwards.
CAACCGATTCATCTCCAAGGCCACAGATCAATGTCTACCATTCTTCCAACTGCTGCGAAAGGCTAAGAGATTCGAATAGACACCGGAGTGTCAGAAAGCGTTCGAGGAAAGCAAGAAGTACCTCAGCACGCCGCCACTCTTGGTGAGTCCTTTTGTAGGAGACACTCTACTCCTCTACATTGCAGCGTCCAAGCATGCCATGAGCTTCGCACTATTGATGGATGCCGATCGTGGGCAGAGGGTGATCTACTATGCAAGTAAGGCGCTCAACGGGGCAGACAATAGGTATTCCCGTATTGAAAAACTTGCGTTTGTTTTACTCATTTTTGCCTGAAAACTACGCCACTACTTTCAAGCCCATTCAATACATGTCATCTCTGACTCGCCTCTCATAGCCGTGTTATGAAAGATGGACGTCGCGAGATGATTGCTAAAGTGGGCAGTGGAGCTGTCAGCAATCAAAGGACAGGTGGTCGCGGACATTATCACTGACCTTACACCTAAAGAACAACAAATCTGCGCCATCTCCGACTACATACCTATCTCTTGGACACTCCATGTCGATGGGGCATCCACCCGAAAAGGGTCAGGAGCTGGGCTGATTTTGCGTAGTGAATACAGATTCATGTTCGAGCATGCAATGAATTTGGGGTTCAAGGCTTCCAACAACGAAGTCGAGTACGAAGCTCTCATCGCAAGTTTGAAGTTCGTTGTAGATCTCAACATCCTTAAATTGTCAATCTATACCGATTCCCAACTCTTGGTGTGCTAGAGCACCGGAGATACCAGACGAAGGACTCAGCGTGAATAGAATACTCAAGGAGATGCCTTGGTGAACTTAGCAAGTTCTCTTGAAGGAGAACCATCTCGAGAAATCCAGGTCGAATTCTTGGGGGAACCGTGCATCACTCACCTCGAATAGGTCATGGCAGTAGAGTCAGAACCCTTGGAGATGACCTGGATGGATCCCATACTGTCTTACTTAAAAGGCGGACACCTCCCGGCAGACAAGGAAGAAACCAGGAAGATCAAGATCCGATCAGCTCGGTTCCTAATCTCTGAACAAGGCATACTGTACAAGCAAAGCTTCATAGGTCCGCTTCTCAGATGCGTCACCATCGAAGAGGCCCGAGAAGTATTAGAAGAATTACATTTTGGAATATGCGGCAGCCACACGGCTTCAAGGTCCTTGGTGAAATGTGTACAGACCGCCGGATATTTCTGGCCCACCCTGACAAAAGACGCGCTTGATCTGGTTAAAAGTGTGATAAATGCTAGCTATTCGGCCCGTTGATCCACCGACCAGCATGAGACTTGAATACACTGTCAAGTCCTTGGCCATTCGCGCAATGGGGGTTCGATATAGTCGGTCCTATGCCTTTAGCGCCATCACAGAAGAGGTTCCTCCTAGTCGCTACTGACTATTTCACCAAATGGGTGGAGGCAGTAGCCCTGGCCAGAATCTGTGACGTCGAGGTGCGAAACTTCCTTTGGAAGGAGATTTTATATTGATTCGGGGTGTCGAACACTATAATCTCTGACAACAGGACGCAGTTCGACAACGCCATCATGAGGGAATTTTGCGAGGAGTTGAGAATTAAACATCTTTTCTCCTCTCATCGCTACCCTCAAGGGAACAGCCTAGCAGAGATCACCAATAGAACCATCCTGAATGGGATCAAGAAGCGACTTGATGCAGCCAATGGCAACTGGGTGGACGAACTCCCCTCAGTAGTATGGGCATATCGCACCCCAGCACGACGGGCTATAGGGGAGCCTCCGTTCTCTCTGGCCTTTGGCGTCGAAGCGGTGATCCCTATAGAACTCGGGATCCCAACCTTTCAAACCGAGAGCTTTGAACATCGGGCTAATGAAGAAGTCTTGGCATCTGAACTCGACCTGAGGGATGAACGAAGGGAAGCAGCCTCCATCAGGTTGGCCAATTACCGGAACCAGATCGCTCGAAGCTACAACAAAGGAGTTTCACGACGAAGCTTTCAGATTGGAGACTTGGTCTTTCAAGAGATATTCCCCGAATCCCGAAAATGATCAGATGGTTAGCTCGGACCCAGTTGAGTAAGACCCTACAAGATCGTCAGACTAGGCCCCAAAGGAGCTTTCTATTTAGAATAAGTGAATGGAGAGGAACTTATAAGACCTCGCGATGTAATTCATTTGAAAAAGTACTACTTTTGAAATAAAAGTCTCTGCTTCATTTCAATTCATTATCAACATGTTATGTGAATGAACGCCCATTTGAGGTCGCGCCATGGAACTGGTTTTTAAATAGGACATTCTTAAGAGAGGTCACGAGATAAGTACTCTCAACAAGGATATTGTACTCCTAAGAGGTCGCGAAGCATAGCACTTTATGAAGGTCACACGATGGACCAGTTCAGGTCGATGGATGAGCACTCTATGTAAGAGGTCCCGCGGGGGACGCTCCATCCATCGATTAACACTCAAGTAAAAGGCTTACAAAAGTGAGACACATATGTTACACTCATGAAGGTTTCAAAGTATAAGCTTCTCCTATGCTCGTATGGTCTAAACGGACTCAGGCCATACGACCGACATTTGGAGGTCGCGCAGTAGGAACGAACAGAATTGGTCTCTTAGCCAAAATTCTGAAAGGGCCCAGGCCCTTTTGTCCTAAGCACTCCACCATCGTTGTACGATAAGGGTAAAATGGATGGGCATCCCCCGACAATTATTTGGTCCTAAATAGCACAGCCTCTACGACCAGCACTCGGAGGTCGCGTCAAAAGGGCGAACAGAATTAGCCCTAGGGCTTAAAATTCTAAAAGGGTACTAACCCTCTCGACCCAAGCACTACAGAGTTCATGCTTCAGTTTTCCAGATCTCAAATAGCTCAGGCTCTATGACCAGCATTTGTAGGATGCCCTGTAAGGGCGAACATAATTAGCCCCAGGGCTTAAATTCTGAAAGGGTACTAACCCTCTCGACCCTAGCACTCCGGAGTTCAGTTTTCCAGGTCTTGAAAGGCTCAGGCCCAACGGAGGTCGTGATGACGAGATATAAAAGAGCCATTCTATCATATAGATTTCAGACTCTGACAGGGTATGACCATATTATCTCGATAATAAACACTCCAAAGATTCAGACCAAACAGAAAACAATCAAGCAAGATAAATATAAGTCATTCATGAAAACATTATTCTTTTACAAACAAAAGAAGGCTCAGGCCTGAAATAGGGCATCAAGGCCAACATAAGCACCAGAAGGAGACACAGCGATGATGCGATGAGATACATTGTTGTACCTATCTTTGTATTCCTAACGATATCCACGATCATAACTCTTCTCGGCATTGGACGTCAAGGAGTTAGTGATCTCCTTCACCTGATCCTTCAATATCGCCAGGGCTTCACATCTGTCGGTGTGGAAAAATCCGCGTGTGTGGGGGTTCTTCGGGGATTCGGATCTGATGCGTGCCCTGGCGGGTTCGGTCAGATCATCTTATCAGAAGGGTGGTGTTGTTCCTGGTCGAGTCACCCGACAGCGGCTCAAGAGGATTCAGGGGGTGTGTGATCGCCACCTGCTTTTTTAAAAAAGCAGGAAAAAGATTGGTGTTGGATTTGATCGCCTACGTGGGGAGTTTGTGGGATCTTCGCTCTGAGACACGGATATACCGTACACAGAGGTGAAAAATAGGTAATCCTATTCTGCTTCTGGGGCTTGACTAAAGGAGTCTGAGAACAAAGGGGTGTAGGTGGGGTGTGGATATGGGGCGGCTAATGGGTTTGAGCGTCGGATATGGGGCGGCTACTAGGGTTTAGCCGTCCAGGGCCTGGGTTGGTTTGGGCAGAACTTCGGTGGGAAATGGGTTTAGTTTTTGACAGAGGTTAAGCTAGGTTTAACCCGGGTTTCTGGAGGGTAGAATGAGAGGGTGTTTTTGTGTAGGGAATGAATTTTTCTCTCACAAAAGGGGGGCTCTCTTTCTCTCTCTCTATGGATTTCTAGTGGTGGAAGGGAATGATCAATTGATATCAAGTGAGGATTGTGGATTGGAGATTGGTTGATGTTGTAAAAGTGTTTCGAACCCCCTTTATTTATAGTAAAAAAGAGACAAGGGAATATCCAGGGGGTAATAGGATGGCTTGGTTAATAATGTGTTTGATTAGACCCTCATTAATTCTCTGGTTCTTCTATAAGGACCAGGTGAAGGGCGGCTAGTCCTAACTAGTCACCCAATATGGGGCGGCTACTTCCTGGGGAGCGGCGATGCTCGCCCATCTCTTCGCGGAGCTCTTGAAGAAAGTTAAGAGGGCCGGGGGAAAGAATCTTGGCGGCTTCGTGCCATTTCTTCACGTATGTGTAAGTGAGCGGTAAATGTCCTTTTCTTGGTTTAGTTCACTTTGATTATGATAATTTTCCTCTTGCTTTGCTAGATTTTCGGGTACGAGCACTTCGCCATTGATCGCCCGACGCTAGCGCCGTTTGACCGTGCCCTCCCTTGGGCCATGAGATGGGAACCTCGGGGATCTTCTCGCTTGTACCGCCTTACCCAATTCTGAGAGGCGTTCCGCGTCTTGTCGGAGGAAGAGGTATAAGTTTTTTTCTTTTAATTTTTTTGGCTTGTATTTGATTTTCTTTTGACTAAGCGCTCTTCCTATCTTTTGATGCCTTTTTTAGATGACGTGGAGGCCTTATTCGGAGGAGGCTCCTGAGGACCTGGCGTGAGACATCTGGTTGATCTACTTTAATGAGGTCGTGTTTCATGCAATTAGCCGGGTCGTCCGCCAGCTTGGGTATCACCAGTGGGTGCCCGATCCTCTGCCGTGGCACCCCTCGATCCCGATGCCTGAGATTCCTCGGGACACGAACCTCCCGAGGAATTTCACTACGTATGCGGCGGGATGGATGGGCCAGGGTGTCGTGGTGGAGCGTCGTCTTGGGGTGACTTCGAGTGACGAATACCTGGCTTGGTATCGTCAGGAGTACGCGGGTATCCTTGGGATGATGTAGGAGGAGATCCCGGACGCTTACGTAAGTTGGAAACCCTTCTCCTCTTCCTCGTTCTCTTTTGCTTGAATGTTTTCTGGATGGTGTTTCTTTTGTAGGTTGTGTTGAATGAGATGGAGAAGAGGCTCAAGACCGCTAATGAGCATCTTCGAGCACGGAGTGGGCAGGTGGAGCACTTGAGGGCTCAGAGGCACCGACTGCAGGATCAGGTCCAAGTTCTCGAGGCTCAGGTGGATGCTTTATCGCAGGCGAGGGCCGTTGGTGCCTCTTCTTCTTCCGCTCCTCCTCCTTCGGTGGTTAGATGTGGCTCGAAGCGAATTGACGGTCACACGGATGGAGCTGGGCCAGACGAGATGTAGGGCTTCGCGGGCTAAGGAGGAGATGAACCGGTTGAGGTCTATGATGGTTGTAAGAGAGGAGGAGTTCATCGCTCTGGGCTGCGAGAGGGACTCCCTCCAGATGAGGGTGTCAGAGTTGGAGGCTTCGGCGGGTGTTCCTGGAGGTTTGATGGGGGACTTGGTTCGTTCTCTCTAGGCGACCGGGGACAGGGACCAAGAGGTGCTCAGGGCTGTCGGTATCGTCGGGAAGGCCTCCCGACGGTGCGCGGGTGCACGCGTGTGTGTGTGGGGGTTCTTCGGGGATTCGGGTCGGAGGCGTGCCCTGGCGGGCTCGGTCGGATCGTCTTCTCGGAAGGGTGAGGGGGGTCGTTCCTGGTTGAGGCGCCCGATAGCGTCTCAAGAAGATTCAGGGGTTTGTGTGATCGTCACCTGCTTTTTCTAAAGCAGGAAAAGGGGTTGGGTTGGATTTGATCGCCTACGTGGGGAGTTTGTGGGGTCTCCGCTCTGGGATACGGATATACCGTACACAGAGGTGAAAAACAGGTAATCCTATTCTGCTCCCGGGGGTTGACTAAAGGTGTTTTGGGACATAGGGGGTGTAAGTGGGGTGTGTATAGGGGGGCGGCTAATCGGTTTGAGCCGTCTGGTCAGGGGCGGCTAACAGGGTTTAGCCGTCCGGGGCCTGGTCTGGTTTGGGCAGAACTTCGGTAGGAAATGGGTTTGGTTTTGGACAGGGGCTAAGCTAGGTTTAGCCCGGGTTTCTGGAGGGTGGAATGAGAGGGTATTTTATGTAGGGAAATGGGTATTTCTCTCACAAAAGGGGCTCTCTCTCTCTCTCTCTCTCTCTCGGGATTTCTAGTGGGGAAAGGGAATGTGAATTGTGGGTTGTGGATTGTTGATGTGAATTGGTTATGTGAATTGGTGGTTGTTTGTTTAAAGGCTTGGGACCTCCTCTATTTATAGTAAAAGAGAGGCAGGGGAATGTCCAGGGGGTAATAGAGTGGGTTGGCTTCGATTAGACCCCTCATTAATTCTCTGGTTCTTCTGTCAGAGACCAGGTGAAGGGCGGCTAGTGCTAACTAGCTGCCCAGAATGGGGCGGCTACTTCCTGGTAGCCGCCCTTATCATAACCTGCCAAACGTCCCATCTCTGACAGGCGGTGGCTTGGGTCGGTTATTTGGGTTGATCCGGCCAAGATTGGGCGGCTAAAGGTCATGACCCGCCGCAATGATTAGCATTTAATATTGCTTTATGTCCCACCAAAGTTGGCCAGGGTGGCGGCTAATGTTAACTAGCCGCCTGGTGTGGGGCGGCTAGTTAGGGTTAGCCGCCCCTTGCCAGGGACTTAGGGTTTTTGGGTTTCTGGTTTTCTGGTTAGGGCCAGGGTTAGGGTTTGGGTTTCTGGTTTAGGCCGGGGCTGGGGTCAGGGTTTCTGGTTAGGGCTAGGGTTAGGGTTTCCAGCTTCCTGAACTTCGGTTCTCTACTTGATGTCCAACTGTGGGATATTTTCGGGTATTACTTGAAGTATTTCTGTCTTTCTGGACTGTCAAAATTGGGGTATCTACAATTGTCCCTCATCGGACGTAGTCTTTGTGCGAAGTAGGAAAGACTTTGACTGATGATAAGGAAAGAGACCCTTATTTTGGCCGGCCCGACCTTCAAGAAGTTATGCCGACACGAAAAGTACTATTCAGGGAGTTGATTTAGATTGTCAGAGGCTAGGTCTTGACTTAGAATTTTTAGCCGAAAGGATGATCCAGGTGGAAGGTGGGGAAAAGTAAATGGTGAGTGATCCAACCCGCGGTCGGGGTTCTTAGCTATCGTGCGCGGAGCAGCCCAGCATCAGTTTCCTCGTGCCTACTGTTCCCGTGCTTGGGAAAACTCAGAAAGGAGGGGATATCGCCGACAGAAAGCAAGTAAAGGTTGATTTGGTGAATTGGATCATCCGAAGGATAAGAACTCTGGAAAAGAACCAGAACTGAAGAATTTTGAATTTGAACGGTACTGAAAGTGTGGCAAAACTTCGGGAAAGTCATGTTTGATCAAGTAGTGTCTGGAAATAAGCCAATACATGGTTGTTTGGTATGGAAAACCTTGAAATTTTGGGCTGAAAAGAGATTGGAAAGGGGTTTTAAGTGGAAGTAGAAAAACTGGGAGGGGCGGCTGGTTGTAACTAGCCGCCCGAGAGGGGGCGGCTACTCGCGGGTAGCCGCCCCTGGACTGGGTCCCTTATAACCGAAAAGATCCCTCTCTCTCTCCATACGTTTCAAAATAGTTTCTCTTCCCTCCTCTCTTCTTCTCTTCGGTTTCAAACTCAAAAACCCTGATTTCTTTGCCTTTCTTTCCTCCATTTCGACCTCAATCTTTCTCTTTCTCTTGATTTTGAAACCCTAGTCCACACGGGCCGTGGTATGTTCCTAACGTTTTAGTCTTAGCCTTTTTATTTTGGTGTATATGCATGTGTTTTGGTTGGTATGAACAGGTTGTATATGTGTATTACTCGTATATGTGTGTTTTAAAATAGGCATGCTCGTGTATAAGTTGATCATGGTGGGATGTGTAAGCATGCTGATATGGGTTTGTTGTTTTTTTTATAGGGGGGGGGCAATTAACATAAATATCCATGTTTGTTATATGCATATAAAGGAGAGAGAAATGATATAGCTAATATGCTTGCATGCGATACTTTTCTATGTGTATGTGATTCCGTATGTGTTTGATCATGGTAGAGTATGAGGGAGTGTGTGAGAGAGTGTATGCATGCATTCCGCTGGTTCAAGTGCTTCCTATATGTTTTTGGTGTGTTTTAGGGAAGGTATATAAGCATGATAGGCGGTATGATGAAGCATACGAGCAATGACCATGGTGGGATAAGAGGGTAAAGCATGTGATCTTATAGGTGTGTTTTGTAAATAAAGGAGAGTAGATTTTCGTATGAAGTCTCATATTTCATGCCCCTTTTAGATTTTAATGTGTAGGAGTTTTATTGTGCTAAGCATGGTTTCTAGGAAATGAATTCATTTAGACTTGGATCCTTACCTCTCGATTGCTTTGAACTAACCCATTTTCGTTTGTTTTGTAGCGGCCGAATCGCATCTGGGCTTTATGGCACGGGACGAAGATGTGGTATGATGCCTTGGGGCAGGAGGAGAGGAGCTTAGTGGATGGGGCGGGCTTCCGCTCCTTCTTTTTGATCGAGCCGTTCCACGTCCATCGCCCATATGTGGAGGCATTGGCGGAGAGATGGGACCCGGAGAGTTGTACGTTCATCCTCCCTACCGGTGCTGTCATGCCGACGCTCGAGGACGTCCATCGGATCACCGGCCTTCCGGTCTTGGGGGAGGCAGTGATTGCGGCCACCCTTGCGGACTACAGGGGGCTTTTCCGAGAGCTGATCGGGGAATGGGAGTTCGTGGAGCGGGAGCGACGCTGAACCGGATCCCTTTGGGGAGGCTTTCGGGGCAGTACGGCCTCGGTTCCTTTACAGAGCGTCAGAAGGGCGAAGCTGCAGCTAACTCCAGCATCATGCACTCAATGGGCGGATTCATCATGGGGAGTCCGAGCTCTCGTCGTCATCCAGTAGCACTCTCCCGGCGTGGCCACTACCTGATAGCCTCCCATGTCCACTATCTCTGCTATATGGGCACACCAACAAGCGTCGTGGATAGTCCCAGGGAGCACCTCACAGGACTCTGGCCTCTACCGAACCGCTACAATGCACGATGATATATCGAAGCGACTCCAGATGCCACTATGGAACCCTAGTCCATAACCTATCGCCCATCAAGCTGCAAAAAGGACGCACTCAGTCCCGATCGTATGCTTCACCGCTCGCTATCGCACCTTCCAAGTGAGGAAAAATCCATCAACAATCTGATGCTTCAAAGGTATTCCTTGACTGGGAAAAGAACCTCGGGAGGGTCTCATGAGGTCCCGATATAGGATACCCCGACAACCAAACAAGGAACACGGAGTACCCTAGCCCGGGTCTCAACGCTGACCCTGCAAGACCCCTTATCCTGAGTAGGAAGACTGGAAGAAGACATCACCCTTTAATGAGCAACACGCCACATCCTCAACACTTGAAACTGGTGCCGTACGCGAACTCCATTGTTACTAGCAATACCGATGTCCGGGAACGAAGCTCCATAATTGAGACGCGATCCAATCCCACAATCACAACAATTCCATCAATACGACACAATTGGGCTGGAAACTCATTTCCAAGCCTTAGTCCCACAACAAGGAACCCAACACTGACCCTGATCAGTCGACCCAGTCGACAACTTAAGGGAAGTCCAGGGGTGGCCACGTCCACGTCCACGGATGCGAGGAGGCATGTCAGCAACCTAAGAAAACTTCTAAAACCAGAGTACTCGGATAGCAATCCTACGACTCATCTACACGACTCGACTTAGGCTCTGACAGGACCATGCTCTGATACCAACTTTTGTCACGCCCCAGGCGTCCCCGAGGCGCGACAATTATATAAAGTATCAGCTATCATACAAGAGGTCAACAGATGACTCCAATAAATAATACACAAGGCTAACAATCAATGATAACTGATAACTCAAATGAAAGGCGGAAGCATAAAAATATCAATAAGTCTGTAAATCAAAAATATTATTACAGACTCGAATACACAATCACTGTCCTGTGAGAGCCAAGTCTAGCCAATAAAAATACAACAAGTGCCACATGCACGATTTACAAATACATAAGACTCTAGGACTGCTGACAGCCTCGCACTCGCCAAATCCGCCGGACAGAACGCTCCACGCACGCAAGACCACGCCACAAGGAAGCTCCAGCTCCACGCCCAACAACGCCCCTGTAAAGGAAAATAGTACGCGAGGGGTGAGCTATAAGCTCAGTGAGTAGTCAGAAACCAAACACCAACATAATCATTCGATACTAAGGCAATCTCCTATCAAGGAAAACCATGGGTAGAAACCCAACGGTTAACAAGGTCACGCGGCGGTGCGACAATATCCCACCCTCGCCCTCACTCCCAAGGGTGGAGACTCTTGGGACTCACAGGGAGGAATAGTCGTTAACCACTTGGTGTTACCGCGTAACAGTTACAAGAGTCCATCCGCTTACGAGGTAGAAATATAATTCGACACCTCAAGCATTATGAGGTATACCCAGAGTATACTTGATGGGTACAACTCACACTCGCCCTTACCCTAGCCCCACAGGGGTGAACCTAGGGATTTGAAGGACAAAGCTTGTTGTTCTACACCGTTCGTCATCCGGTAGCGCTCTCCCGGGCAGCCTCTACCTGGAGCCGGCCACGGTCAGTACACTGTCGACAGCGTCGATGGTACCTACAGGTGGGGGTCTACCCTGGGCGGCTCGTACCTAGGAAGCATCCACAAGGATCCGGAGAAGGGGGAGGACGATAATTCACGCTCGCAATATCGTCCGGTAGCCCACCGTCGTGCAGCCTCACTTGGTACACTCCCATGATCAGTACATCCGCCAAATGCATCGGGAGTACCTACAAGTGGGAGTCCTCTGCCAGGGCAGCTTTAATGCCGGGGCCACGACATACGACGATATTGGGAGGAACCACTACTTGTTCGCAGCGCGAACCCTTTGAAAAACCAACTACTCAAGCTGGTGGGTCAAGTATCAACTCGAGCCCACCCCGCTTACACCATCACCCTCACCCTCACCCCGACGGGTGACATAGGATCTTGGAAGCAATACCCTCACCCTCACCCCGACGGGTGACATAGGATCTTGGGAAATTGCACAAACTGGCAGATCGATCCAACGCCGGCCCACCACACCCTCACCCTCACCCCCTCCTCGGGGTGACATAGGCTCTTGGGGAAGAGGTCGATTGTTCTAAGCCCTTGGTCCACCGGTAGCCCTTTCCCCGGATAGCCTCGACCTGACATACTCCCACGATCAGTACACTGTCAACCGCAGCGATGGTACCTACAGATGGGAGCCCGGTGCCCGGACAGCGTTTCCAACGCCGGGAAGTTCCTACACGGATCCAACGAAGGGGAAAAACAATCTACGCTCGCGAATACGATCCTCTTGGATCCGTCGTCATCGATCATCAAACACCGATCAAGCGCAACGAATTCTCATGAATTCCCTCCAGGGCGCATAACTCAGATGCGGGGAAGACATTTTATTCTAAGTGTCAAAGCCATGGTATGACCCCATAGGAGGTCATACACTCGTCTAATCTCATTAGACAAGGCTCATGGCCAAATAGGCATATACATAATATGCAATAAATACCCATGGAATACCTTATCTAAACGTGCATACAAGAGCATAATAAACATTCAATCGACAATTATGACTCAAGCAGTTGTTGGGTATCACCAACTCAAAAGGAAGCGCGATCCGCGTGACAATAGTTGCATGCCAATAATTCCAAGCAAACCTGAGTCAAGTTGGAACTACATCTATTCACTCGGTTTACGAAAAGAGGGAGGGCGAGAGAGAGGGAATGCCTCATCCTCTCTTGAGCGGGTCATAGTTTTGCCCCAACTAGATGGGTGCAACAACTATACCATACCCTCGAGTACTAAATCAGGAATATTACGCATACACCCCGTTATCAACCCAAGCTAGACATGCTAGATATGTCCAAATAATAATAGGGGTAGTCATTCAATCAAAATTACCTAAGTCATGCCATATTCTATACAATACATAGGCAAGTATAAGGTAGAATAGGGGTTCTACACAATATACGAGCTATACAACCTAGCATGCATGATATCTAACATATTTAGGGTGCAATTAAAGCCCCATGGAAGCGCGGAGCACGACTACGTGCATCGAACGCTCCCGGAAGGGTTGGAATCAAACCACTCACCGATACCCGGGTTGACGCGCATCCCATCCGACGAGATCTGTAAGTCAAGGGTATCAATAGGGGTGAGTATAAGCACACACAAGCACATAAAATACTTAAAATAGACTAGAAATGTCAAAGACTCAGTTACGCACGCATACGGGCTCGCATGCATGCAAGAACGCGCGTACGCACGCATATCCGAGCACCCTGACATCTACCCGAACCCCCGGGCAGCCACACGCGTGGCCCCCGCACGCGTACGCACGTGCATGCACGTGTGCACGCGCCCCCCACGCCCGTTGGCGCACTGCCGCGCGCGCGCGCCCGCGAGCACCACCCGCGCGCACTGCGCGCTTGCCGCCACCAGCGCGCACTGCGCGCTTGCCACACACGCCGCGCTCAGACCGCGCGCAACCGCGCGCCCGACCCACGCGCACGCACGCGCACCCCTGCGCGTGCACACGCGCGCTCTTGCGCATCCCAGTGCGCGCCCGCATCCGCGCGTGCGCCCGCGCGCGCCCACGCGCGCGTACCTGCGCGCCCAACCCTCCAAACCAACTCCCATGCCCCCCACATGCACCCAAACTAAACCACATGGCATGCATGACTCCCCAAGCACCCTAGCATGCATAAAAACCACCAAAAGGAGAGGGAAAACTCACCAAAAGGAGAGGGGGGAAGGAAGGGGGAGATGGAGGGGCTCGCAAGCACACCCTCGCCCACCTCGACCGCAACCGCCGCTACCACCACCTCTTCCTAGCTCTTCTTGCTTCATCTAAGCCTTTGTGGCATTTCAACAAACACATGGGGGCTGCTGTCCAAAGGGGAGGGGAAAACAATGAGGGGGAGCTTGAGGAAGATGGATTAAGAAGGGAGGATAACAAAGCACAACAACAACATAAACACACCTTTTCCACTCCATTTGATCTTCTTCTCCATCAGCTTCTCCTACTCCTCCACCTCCTCCCTCACCATCAACACTTAGGGGCTGGACCAGAAAAGAGAGGCCCAAGTCGTGCTCTTTTGGGGGGTTTAAATAGGCTAAGGTCGGGCTGAAAGACCAAGTCGTCCTCGGACTAAAATCTCTGCGCAGCCTTCACTTAAATGACCATAACTTCCTCAATACAGCTCCAAATTGCACGATTCCAGTGGCATTGGAAAGCGAAGAAGATTATCTACAGCTTTCATGTTTACACCCAGATCAAATAACCTCTCCAACTATTCCGAAATCTAGGCTGAACATCTTACAGGGCTGCTGCCTGGATTTCTCAACTTCGGGGTATACACGGAAAAATACCCATATCTTTTGATATACGAATCCAGTTGATCCAATTCTACTTCTATATGGAAGCTATCTCAAAATAGCACATATCATAATAATATCGGATTTTTATCTGATCATCTTGGATTTTTACAAAATCAAATCCGAATGCCAATCCGAAACTGCATAATTCCAAAAACGTTATCAGAATTAAACGAAAATTTTATGGGCAGTACTAAACAATACCAGGACCCATAATATGCAGTTATATCTTCAATCAGAGTCCTCCAGTCCCAGCAGATAGCTGAAAACCAAAGTTTTAGCGACTCCGATCGAAAATAGGACTCTAAATGACACAGGCCTAACAATTTCACCATCGATCGCCTGCCTTTGGCTCCGTTTGATCATGCCCTCCCTTGGGCTATGAGATGGGAACCCCGGGGATCTTCCCGCTTACACCGCCTCGCCCAATTCCGGGAGGCCTTCCGAGCCTTGTCGAAGGAAGAGGTATGAGTTTTTTTCCGAATTTCTTTGGTTTGTATTTGGTTTTCTTTTGACTAAGCACTCTTCCTTTCTTTTGATGCTTCTTAGATGACATGGAGGCCTTACTCGGAGGAGGTTCCCGAGGCTCTGGCGCGAGACGTCTGGTTAATCTATTTCAATGAGGTCGTGTTCCATGCGATCAGCCGGGTCGTCCGCCAGCTTGGGTATCATCAGTGGGTGCCCGATCCTTTGCTGGGATTCCGGTGGCTGGGATTCCTCGGGACACGAATCTCCCGAGGAATTACGCAACGTATGTGGTAGGATGGATGGGCCGAGGCGTCTTGGTGGAGCGTCGTCCTGAGGTGACTTCGAGTGACGAATACCTAGCTTGGTATCGTCAGGAGTATGCGGGTATCCTCGGGGCGATGGAGGAGGAGATCCCGGACGCTTATGTAAGTTGAAAATCCTTTTTCTTTTCCCCGTTCTCCCTTGCTTGAATATTTTCTGAATGGTATTTGCTATTGTGGGTTGAGTTGAATGAGATGGAGAAGAAGCTCAAGACCGCCAATGAGCACCTCCAAGCGCGGGCCAGGCATAGAGGTGTTGTGGGTACAGAGAGGACGCTTGCAGGACCAGGTCAGAGTCCTCGAGGCTCAGGTGGATGCTTTGTCGAGAGTGAGGGCCGACGGTGCTTCCTCTTCTTCCACCCCTCCTCCTTCCATGGTTTCTGAGCGAGAGCTCGAGCTGACGAGGGAGCTAGATGCGGCCCGAAGCGAGTTGACGGCCATACGGATGGAGATGGGCCAGGCGAGGGGTAGGGCTTCTCGGGCTGAGGAGGAGACGGACCGGCTGAGGTCCATGGTGGCTTCGAGAGAGGAGGGGTTCATCACCCTAGGCCGCGAGAGGGACTCCCTTCAGATGAGGGTGTCGGAGTTGGAGGCTTCAGCGGGCGTTCCAGGAGGTTTGATGGGGGATTTGGTTCGTTCTCTTCAGGCGGCCGGGGATAGGGACCGAGAGGTGCTCAGGGCATCAGAGGTGAGGGCGCGGGAGTTGGAGGAGAGGTTGAGGGCCGCCGAGGATCGAGCTAGAGGGACAGAGAGTCGCCTCCGACAGAGATTGGAGAGGAGAGATAGAGATATGCAGCAAGTCCGTCTTTGGGAGGCGACTATGAGGGGGAAATTGGTTGGAGGGGGCTCCATGACCGAGGCGGACCTCGACATTCTTCCGCTTGAGCCTGACCATTCTCTCTCGGCTTCCTTGGCTACCAGGGCCACCTTCAGCCGTGCTTCTAGTCCTTCGGTGTCTCGGAGTCGTGGGATATACGCGAGGGCCGCGTCTTCGGTTCGAGAGACTCCTGCCACTCCTGACGTTCCATAGGTTCAGTCTTCTCATTAGCCGCCGCTCCCTTCTCAGCCAAGTCAGGACGTTCCTCCTACTCAGCCTCCAGCGGATGACGATACGCCGAGGTATAGCTTCTTTGTGTCTTGATTTTAGGTAGAAGAATGGTATATATGCTAGGAATTCATGCTTTTCTTCTTTTGTTTTGACTCAGGTGATCATTTCGGTAAAGTATAGCTCAAGACTTTGGAGTTTGGAGTTCTTGGTGGACCATATCTCTTCCTCACTCTTTCATAAGGATTTTCTTTTATGTACTCTCTTTGGTTTAGAAAAACAATTTATGTTTGTGGTTTTGGCGGGACAATTTAATTTCTCGTTTATATGCATGTTTTAGAGTAGTTTAGCATGGATGTTTCATGGATATGCATGTTTGTGTAGATGAATCTTGGCTTTATAGGTTTGATTCATGGATGGACATATGATTTTGAGATATGGTTGTTTTTCGAAGTGTATTTATATTGGTTTTATGAATGTATATGCGTATGAAATGTGTGTATGCAATTTTTGGAAAGAAATGTTCTTAACAGGTATGGGAGACACGAAGATTTGATTACAATGGGACTGACAGCACTGAAAGAGGTGTAGGCAAGGGGCGGCTAGTGTAAACTAGCCGCCCAGTGAGGGGCGGCTAGTTGTGCTTAGCCCCCCCCTGCCTGGGGCATCCTCACCAGAAACAAGGGGCAGGGGCGGTTAGTGTAAACTAGCCGCCCAGTGAGGGGCGGCTAGTCGAGTTTAGCTGCCCCCTGCCTGGGGCAATTTGGTTCTGCTGCTCCTGTCTGCTGCTGTCGCTGAAAGTCTTTGTGACCGTTTCAACCTTCGGGGCCTATAAAAACATTCTTTCCATGGACCAAGTGTTAAATCTGTCTAGATTGCGCCCCTGCACTGACTTTCGAGCTCTTTTCATGCTTGAATTGTCAAGGGCTACAACCCATCTTAAGGTGAAATGGAAAAGATAATGCGAGAAAGTAAAGTGCGGGAGACCATGCTTTAGTATGCAAGGAAGGGATTCCAAGTGCGTGAGAAAAACTCTTAAGTGTGTGTAAAGGTGGGACAATTTCTTCTCAGGCATGTGCGGCAAGGGCACGAAATGAGTGGGGACAATTTTAATATTTGGGTACGGGGGGTCAATTTTAATATTCCAAGAAAATCAAACGCCAAGGTGTTTTGGAAAAGGAAAATGAAAGCTTATGCGTAAGTATAGTTGGCATAAGGGAGCATTTTAGTTCTTCAATGGTTTTTTACGTGAGAGAGCAATGTTCTCGATTTTCTGAAGTAAAAGATACCATCAAGTCCCGTGGAGGAGCCCTTGTGGTCACCTATGTCCAAACCAGGATTGTATTTGAAAGGTATGAGCCTTAGGTGCCGATTTTTCTAGGTTCGTGGTTTTCAAATGCTTAATCGTATTATTCTAAACATGCTGAAAAATCCATGAGTGTACCAAGAGTCGAGTCAAATAAGCTTCCCTTGAACAAGCAAGTTTCTAAGTGAACTCATGTGAGTGTGTGTAATTTGTAAACCTGTAAATTATCTACCTTTGGTCGAAATTTCACCTTTCCCGGCAGACATAGTTCAATTTTGAATGCCATTGTGAAAATAAAAAGGGGTGGGGGAATGGGGTAAGAGAAATATCTTCCTTTTGGGCAATTTTTTGAATTGACCCAGTCTAGCACATGTCTTACTTTCTAGGTCCCTCTGGCTTTCTTCTTTTTATCACTTCTTTATTTTGGATGGAAAGTACAGTCCGTTGTTTGGATGTGTACTGGTATAGCCGTTGTCTAGCGTATACCGTGCGTAAAGGCGTGAAAGCCTGCTAAAATAGAGAGTTTAACCTGTTCACTTGGGTGTTATTTTTCTTTTGTTGGCCTCTCATTGTCTGATTTTTTTTTGATTTGAGGGGGGGGGGGGCTCTTCTGTTTTTCACCCCGATTCTTTTCATGCTTCCCCTCTAGAAGTGTTTGTATAGTGCCAGAGCCAGTTTTGGGACATATGCCAGGTCTAGGTAACTCCTCATTTTGACCTAGGGTTAATACGAGTGGGGCGGAAATAAGGGTTGTTTTGCTTTTGGGGTTTTAAATTGTCCCAATCTACGGGGTAGGCAATTTCTCTTCTTTCAGGTGAATCTAGTCCAGTTATACGTGTGTGAAGGAAACGGCATGATTTGGTGGAGATGTGTTCAAATAGATATGAGTTTATCTTTGAGAGTCTTATAATTCTATCATCAAGTACTAAACGCTGGAAATCGCAGGAAGGAAGAATAATAGTTCTTAAGTATTGAAAGCTATTCATGCATGGAATTTCTTTAGATAAAGTGCATTCCACGAACCTGGAACCTCGACTCCTTCGGCATCTACCAGGAGGTAGGCATTCCCGGAATAGGCATGGGTGATCACATAGGGTCCCTCCCATGTGGGTTGCAACTTTCCTCTTGGGTGAGGCTGTCTTGATGGCATGATTTGCTTAAGCACTAATTCCCCGATTTTAAATTTTCTTTTTATTACCTTCTTTTCAAATGCCCTTGCCACCCTTCTTTGGTAGGCCTGGGCATGGTCTGCCGCTCTTAATATTTTCTCGTCTAGTAGTTCGAGGCGTAGTAGGAGTGCCTCCCTCCTTTCCTCAATTTGGAGGTCTTCTTCTAGTACTATTCTTAAGGATGGGACAAGGATTTCGTAAGGTACTACTGCTTCGGCCCCAAACGTGAGTGAATAGGGGGTTTGACCAGTGGGTGTCCTAATGGAGGTTCGGTATGCCCAGAGGGCGTCTACCAATTTATCAGGCCAATCGATAGCCTTATGGGTTTCTACCGTTTTCTTTATAATTTTGGGCAAGGTTTTGTTGGTGGCCTCTGCTTGTCCGTTCCCCTGTGGATAATATGGCGTGGAATGATGAAGTTCTATGCGATGTTTATTGCATAGGTCTCGGAATTCTTGGGAGATGAATTGGGGGCCATTGTCAGTTATGATCACTTTGGGGGTGCTGAACCGTGCAAGGATGTGAGTGCGGCCAAAACGCGTCAAGGTAGAGCTTTTAATTACTACATAGGACTCGGCTTCAGCCCATTTGGTAAAGTATTCTGTAGCGGTGAGGATGAAAGCTTTTTGGGTAGTGTTTTCTATAGTGTCCCGGAATGGTCTTATCACATCTAATGCCCACATAGAGAAGGGCCATGGTGAAGTCATGGGATGTAAAGAAGATGCTGGTGCGTGTATTTTGTTGGCATGAGTTTGACACTGGATACAACGCTTAACGTATTTGTTGCAATCCCCTTCAAGCGTGGGCCAATAGTAGCCCATCCTTAGTACCTTTTTTGCTAGCATCTGGGCGTTGACGTGTCCTCCGCATACTCCAGAGTGAGCTTCTTCTACCATGGCATATGCTTCTTCGTCGTCCAAACACCTGAGTAGTTCTCCATTGAAAGATGCTCGGAAGAGTATCCCCCATGAGAGGCAGTATTTGACCGCCACCCTTTTGACTATTTTCTGGTCGTTGCTAGTAGCGTAGCTTGGGAATGAACCGTTTTCAAGGTAATTTCTAATATCAAAGTACTAGGGGTTTCCGTCGTCTATATCTCCTAGTTCAAGGGCTAGGATTTCCGTGGTACTAGCATTTTTGTTGGCCCGGTTCATTTATAGGAGACTTTGAGTTTTATAGTCACCGAGTTCGGTGGCAGGTGTTTTAGTCTCTGGATAGTGACTGTTTCAGATGTCCTAGATAAGGGAAATGTGAGCGATGAGGCTAAAGAGGCTAGAGAATTTGCAAGAATATTGCCGGTCCGGGGTATGAAAATGTGAGTAACCTTACGGAATTGTTTTAGCAGGACTATGGCTAGTTCTCTGTACGACTTCAGTTTTGGGTCTCTAGTCTGATATTTTTTAAGAGTTTGGCGGATTACTAAGAGGGAGTCCCCAACGATGTCTAAATTTTTAGCTCCTAGGGCTAGGGCCGCCTTCAAACCTGCTATCAGGGCCTCGTATTCGGCAATATTGTTGGTGGCTTTAAACGTAAGCTGAAATGCTCGTGGGATAATGACGCCTTCGGGGGAGATTAGTGCTATTCCTATTCCCTTTCCCTTTTGGTTGACCGCTCTGTAGAAGTATAGCGTCCATGTTTCTCTGTCCTTTTCTTCAATAAGTGCAAATATTTCTTCGTCCGGGAAGTCACTTTTTATTGGTTCGTAATCAGGGAGGGGTAGTTGAGCGAGGTGGTCAGCGATGGCTTGCCCTTTGATGGATTTTTGGGTGGCATACATGATGTCAAACTCGTTTAACTGTACTTGCCATCGGGCTAAGCGTCCAGTTAATATGGCTTTCTCGAATAGGAACCTTACTGGGTCCATTTTGGCAAAGTATTTGACTTTGTGGGCAAGAAAGTAATGTCGCAACTTTTGAGAAGCCTATACTAATGCTAGACAAGTCTTTTCTGTAGGAGGGTAGGCTTTTTCGTATTCAATCAGGGTTTTACTCAGGTAGTAAATGGGCTTTTCCTTTCTTCCCATGTCGTCGTGTTGTGCAAGCACTGCACCAATGGCTTCCTTAGTTGCAGCTATATAGAGGAGCAGGGGTCGTCCGGGTATTGGAGCCGAAAGGACTAGGGGATTAAGAAGGTACATTTTTAAATTATCAAATGCCTTTTGGCATTCACTATCCCAATTAAACTTGACTCCCCCTTTTAATAGTTTGTAAAAGGGGCGACATCTTTCAGCGTGTTGCGAAATAAATCTCCTAATAAATTGCAACCTTCCTACGAGCCCCCTCAATTCTTTTAGGTTCTTAGGTTGGGGCATTTGGGCGATGGCTTTTGCCTTGGTCGGATCTATTTCTATTCCCCGCTTACTTACCATGAATCCTAAAAGTTTCCCAGAGGAGACCCCAAAGCGACATTTCTTTGGATTCATTTTGAGTGAATATTCCCTGCATCTCTGTAACACTTGTCTAAGTATGTCTGCGTGTCCTATTCGAGTTCTAGATTTAACCAAGATGTCATCTACATATACTTCTACTAGTTTGTGCATCATATTGTGGAATATTGTGGTCATAGCCCTTTGATATGTTGCACCTGCATTTTTGAGCCCGAAAGGCATCATTATGTAGCAGTAAGTTCCCCAGGGTGTGGTAAAGGAGGTCTTTTCTTGGTCTTTCTCTGCCAGCCGGATCTGGTTGTATCCAGAAAAGTCATCCATGAACGAGAGCATCTCATATCCTGCTAAGTTGTCGACAAGGAGGTCAATATGTGGGAGTGGGAAGTCATCTTTTGGGCACACTCGATTGAGGTCCCTGAAGTCGATGCATATCCGGATCTTTCCATCCTTTTTGGACACTGGAACAATATTTGCCACCCATTTTGGGTATAAAACTACCCGGATAAATTTAGCCTGGTGGAGTTTGTCTACCTCATCTTTGATTTTTAAAGCTACCTCGGGATGAAGGCGTCTCAGTTTTTGTTTTACTGGTTTTGCGTTTGGTTCTAAAATTAACTGATGTTCGACTAACGAGGTATCGAGTCCGGGCATGTCCTTGTAAGACCACGCAAAGACGTCTTTATACTCGTGTAATATTTTAACTAGGCCCTCCCTCTCATTTTGATTTAGTCCTGCGCTAATTGAAATGATTTTGCGGTCAGTCTTTGTCCCTAGGTTTAGCTCCTCTATCTTCTCATCTGCTTCTTCCGTCTTCTCATCGAACCTTTGAAGGCTCTGCTTGAATTCTTCAGATAGGTCCCCTTTTTCTTCATCGTCCTCATCACAGATTTCGAAGACTCCTAGACCATCGTCTGGGTTCTCTATGTTATCTTGGTCTGGTTCTTCTATAACTGCTATTGTTTCAAATTTTTCTAAACCTAACATAGTCCTGCTATACCCTTCTAAGTTGCTAATGGTCTGGTCAGGAATTTTGACTCCTAGTAGGTTTGACCGTTTTGGACGAGGCACTAGGGTTGGGATTTTTAGCCTGACTGGCTAGACGTTGTAGTTTATTCAGGAGATCAGAGTCATCGCTGAAGGGGTGCCATGCTGGGGTGAAATCATCCTTGTCGAACAAGGATCCAAGGGTTTTGGTTTTCATTTTTTTGTTTTTTTGTTTTTTTTTCCTTGTTTTTTTTTTGTTTTTTTTTTGTGTTTTTTTTAACAGAAAAGACACTTATTATTTACAATCTACTGGATTGATGGAAGCACTTCAACTGACTTTTCTCCAGCAGCTGGCGCTCCTTTGTTGTGATGCTTGAGCACTGCGAGAAAAGGAGGCTGGGTCAGCTGGAGTTTTATCGTCTGGCGGTGAGTGTGTGTTTAGGTGTTTATCAGGCTGTGGGAACAGCCATTCTAGGGAGCCAGAGAGATAGTCTGGTTCTGTCTCCGGGATAGGGTCCAGGGGGTAGGGGCATGCGACCCCTTTGGCGGGCTCTATGATCATTCCTCTTACGAAATGTTCGTACAACCTCCAATCGCATTTTTCCTTTAGTTTAGGGCGATGCTTGGACGAGCCAATGCCTTTCTTATCTAGCCATGCTGGGAGTTCGATGGGGTCCAAGATCCCATTTTTGTGTCCCAGGATTTCCCCGGGAAGGTAACCCATGATCCCCATGATATGCCAGCCAGGGTTCTCAAGCCTAGGGTGGCTTGCTTTTGAGGTAGCGGGGAGAGCATTCCGGGGATTTAGCCAATCGGCTGGAAAATCTAAGATGTGGATGGTGGCTTCTATGGGTTTTGGGCTACTGGTTTTTACAGTGATGGTTTCATTATCAGCGAACCTTGATTTAGGTCCTTTGATCGCATCCCCTTGTATTTTGATTATTCGACCTCCCAAGGGGAATTTCAAACATTGGTGTAGGGGAGAGGAGACCCCCTTTATGGATGCTAGCCATTTACGTCCTAGGATCATATTATAATCTGAATCCATTTCTAGGACATATGCTTTAGCGCTAGTTTCTAGCAGCCCTACCTTTAATTGGAAGTCCTTAAAGCCGAGAACCGGACGAGCCGTTTTGTCATAGGCAAATATACGGGTGTCCATTTCGAAGAGTGTAGTTATGCGTCCGTCAATGTGCTTGAAGGTTTGTAGTGATATGAGGTTTACTCCCGCCCCGGTGTCAATTAGAACTTTATCCACCGAGTATCCTTCGAGGTTAATCGTTATGCATAGGGTTGAGGTGCTAATGACTTTATCGTGAATCTCTTCTTTAGGTCTAAAGGTTATGATGGGCCCTAGTCCTGCGGTGGCTAGAGCTATTGGTACGCCTAGGGTAGAGATTTGCGGGTCGACTTGGATTCTTTCTAGGAACATTTTTAGAGCCTGCTGGTGGTGTTCTGAGGTTTCGATTAGCTCTAAAATGGAAATTTTTGCGGGGATTTTTCAGAGTTGGTCTAGGATGTCTATCTTATCTCCGGTGCGGGGTTCCTCGGTTTCTGTTTCAGGCAGAGGGTGTCTATAAGAGGGGACAGCGTTGAAAATTCTGCCTGCCCTAGTGGTATGGTGGTTCAGAGCGTCAATGGTGGTTCGGGGGTTTTGTTTTAATGGGTATAGGCTTTCGTTAATCGGTGAGGGGGATAATGGTTGGAGTTTTTTAGGGAGGGAGAGCTTTGTGTGTCTGGGGAGAATGGGGGAGGGGACTGGTAGGATGGGAATAGGTTGGTAAGATTAAGCCACCTGGTATGATTCTGGGTGACTCTTCGTGCTCAGCGTCTTTTATGGTGTAGACGCTTTCATAGCTTAGGCTCTCTAGTTCTTCCAAGGGAGCCTTCGTGGCTGGCCTTGGGTCTTGAGTTGTGGCTTTTACAGGGCCAGGGGTCTCTGGGGCTGGCTTGACTTCTAGGGCTTTTGTAGCTAGGTTGTTTTTGAGTCCTCTGATGGTAGCCCAGTCTAAGCGCCTTTCTTCATCAAGGTTATAGACAATGTCTCTAAATGAGGAGCATTGTTTGATGGTGTGGCCGTGATGTCGATGATATTGACAAAAATGGGTGGGGTCCGCGCCGATAGGCGAAGGTCTAGCCATGGGTAAGGAAATGCCATTGACATTTAATAAGGCTTTGAATATGTTCCCTAGGGTTTCTGGAAGGGGAGGATAGCTATCTCTTCTGCTTGACCATCTTGGGCCGTAGAAAGAGGGAGGTGCAGCCTTATCACGGGGGGTGCGCGCGGGTTCTCCAGGGGTCATGCCTTGCGTTCTTGGGGGGATAGGGTAGAAGGGTTTCCTGTTTTGGTCCTCGTTTTGGATCAAGGGGGCCTGAATTGGGGAATCATGGGTTGCGGGGTTTTGTCGTATCGGCACGGGGACGGGTACTGGTCGAGTAGCGAAGTTTTGGTCGATTGGCCAAGGCGGCGCATACCCGGATGAACCGGACGTGTACTGTCTCGGAGCCGTTCCTCGATCAGGAACTCGTGCTCCGTTCGGTAGAGTGCCGATACCTGTGTAATAATCCCCTCTACCGTGGGGGTTTGTGCCTTACGAGGCGGTTGTCCAACCCTATGGCTGATAGGTGGGGACTGGGTTTGGACTACTGGGGCTGCACAACGGGAAATCCTGTTGTGGCGGTCAATTAGAAGCTGATACATAGTACAGTCTCCGTACGAAAGGCTCGTATGAAGTTCTGGACTCAGGCTCTGTAACATCATGTCAATTTCTTGACATTCTGTGAGTTGCAGGCCAGTTCGGTGGACAAGTGTGCGCCACCGAGACACGTATTGTTCGAATTCCTCCCTAGGCCTCATTCTCTCTACGGTTAAATCTGAAATAGAGGGGGTTCTGATCCTCTGGTAACCGTAGCGGCCTAAGAATTTCTCGCTTTCAACCGAGAAATTCGACAAGTGATCTACAGGGAGGGTGGAGAACCATTGTAGTGCTTCTCCTTCCAATGATTTCTGGAAGAGGAAGACTAGCAGAGGTTGATTATCTAGAAAGGGGCGAGCGTCAAGATAAAAAGCAGTTAAATGGATGTCTGGGTCTCCACGACCGTTATACCGGTGAAATTTGGGGATTTTGAATCCCTCCGGTAGGTGGACTGACGGGATTTGTCTCAGGTTATGTAGAGACATGTGTTTGGGCGCTGAGGGACCAGTCTCGGAGAGGATTCTCCGGATGGTTTCATCCAGTGTTTCTCCCCGGGGAGGGCTGCTTAGCGGTCCCGGGTTTGGGGTGGCCTGGTAAGGGCCTGGGGTGGAAACGGCTGGGAATATTGGATTCGCGGGGGAAAGGGGGGTGAATGAAAAGACGCTCGGGTTGACCGAGTGACTGGGCGTGAATGGGATCTTGGGAATGGCCCTAGGGGTTTCGACAGGGGCCTCCTGTCTTAGGGTTTTGACCTGGCGGTAGTCGGCGAGGTCATGAAACATGTCCTCTACGGATTGGTATCCTAGACTGGCCATCTTTTCCTCTAGATGGGTCAGGAATTGCGTGGCCTGACCCTCTTGGTGGGTTATTTCCTCTAATATCTCCTCCTCTAGGTGGGATTCCATGATGCGTGTGGAATGGTTCAAGGGAATGAATGCAGATATAAAGCAGTAAATAAAGCGGTAAAGGATTGCGCAACGGTGTGCGGCTTACAAAGCAGTAAAGGGTTGCGCAGCGGTGTGCGGCTTACAAAGCAGTAAAGGATTGCGCAGCGGTGTGTAGCTTACAAAGCTATAAAGGATTGCGGAGCGGTGTGCGGCTTACAAAGCAGTAAAGGATGTTGTGATGCGAAGTAGAGGAGAAACTGATTCGAGGGGTGGGAAACTCTAACATTCCTAGAGGGTTGATAGCATTCTAGTCAAGCTTGTAAAAGGGGGACAGAAGAATATTACCTTTTGTTTTCTTTCACGAGCAAGGTCCCACCGTGATCGCCAGATTTGTCGGTGTGTCGTTGGGAAGGCCTCCGAATGGGCCGCGTGGTGTTGGTGCTTTCGGAAGGGGTCCCGGCGGTGCGCGGGTGCGCGTGCGTGTGTGGGGGTTCTTCGGGGATTCAGATCGGATGTGTGCCCTGGTGGGCTCGGTCGGATCGTCTTCTCGGAAGGGTGAGGGGTGTCGTTCCTGGTTGAGGCGCCCGATAGCGTCTCAAGAGGATTCAGGGGTTTGTGTGATCGCCACCTGCTTTTTCTAAAAGCAGGAAAAGGTTGGGTTGGATTTGATCGCCTACGTGGGGAGTTTGTGGGGTCTCCGCTCTGAGACACGGATATACCGTACACAGAGGTGAAAAACAGATAATCCTATTCTGCTTCCGGGGCTTGACTAAAGGAGTTATGGGACATAGGGGGTGTAAGTGGAGTGTGTATGGGGGCGGCTAGTTGGATCTAGCCGTCTGGTGAGGGTCGGCTACTAAGGTTTAGCCGTCCCAGGTCTGGTTTGGTTTGGGCAGAACTTCGGTAGGAAATGGGTTTGGTTTTGGACAGAGTCTAAGCTAGGTTTAGCCCGGGTTTTTGGAGGGTGGAATGAGAGGGTGTTTTTGTGTGGGGAATAGGTTTTTCTCTCACAAAAGGGGGGCTCTCTCTCTCTTCCTCTCTCTTGGGATTTCTAGTGGTGGAAGGGATTGATCAAGTGAGGATGGTGGATTGAAGATGTTGATTGGTGATTGTTGTGGATTTTTGGTTGTGGGTTTAAAGGCTTGGGACCTCCTCTATTTATAGTAAAAGAGGTGCAGGGGAATGTCCAGAGGGTAATAGAGTGGGTTGGCTTCGATTAGACCCCTCATTAATTCTTTGGTTCTTCTGTCAGAGACCAGGTGAAGGGCGGCTAGTTGCAACTAGCCGCCCAGGATGGGGCGGCTACTTCCTGGTAGCCGCCCCTATCATCACTTGCCAAACGTCCCATCTCTGACAGGCGGTGGCTTGGGTCGGTTACTTGGTTTGATCCGGCCAAGGGAGGGCGGCTAAAGGTCATGACCCGCCGCAATTATCAGCATTTAATACTACTTTATGTCCCATCCAGGGGACTGGTCTAAAGTCGGCCAGGGGGCGGTCAGTGGGGCGGCTAGTTAGGGCTAGCCGCCCCTTTCCAGGGACTTGGGGTTCTAGGGTTTGGGGTTTTTAGAGTTAGGGTTTCCGATTTAGGTTTTAGGTTTAGGTTTAGGTTTAGGTTAGGGTTAGGGTTTAGGGTTTCCGGTTTAGGGTTTCCGGTTTACCGAACCTTTGGTTCTCTATTGGATGTCCAACTGTGGGATATTTTCGTGTGTTACTTGAAGTATTTCTGTCTCTCTGGACGGTCAAAATTGGGGTATCTACACTCGTGAGTAGCCGCCTCCCGACTGGGTCCCTTATAACCGAAAAGGGACCCTCTCTCTCTCTCTCCATACGTTTTAAAACGGTTACTCTTCCCTCCTCTCTTCTTCTTCTTCATTTTAAACTGAGAAACCTTGATTCCTTTGCCTTCTCTTCCTCCATTTCGTCCTTAATCCTCTCTCTTTCTCTTGATTTCGAAACCCTAGTTTGGGTTCTCCTTTTTCTTTTTCAAACCGAGGAGATGACGTGGTCGAAGGCGATTGATTCGAGGGGGAAACGGCCACGGGTGGCTCGTGGAGAGCGTAGCCCGAGCTCTTCATCATCGGAGAGCGATAGGCTGGAGGTCGAGGTCATGGGGGAAGCTATGGGTGCGGCGGAGGTGCCGCCGGTGGATATCAGCGCGGGTGAGGTTGGAGATTCGCCTTTGGGGACTGCTCCGGAGGTTGGGAGTAGCATGATAGGGTATACACGCAAGAGGAGGCGTGGGGATCGACCGGCGGTGGTCGAGGAGGTTGTTTCGGGGGTCGGGGGATCGGTTGAGGGTGTAATTGAGGGGGCAAGGGTTGAGGGGGTTAGTGAGGATGTCAGGGCGTCGTTGGATGCCCTCGTTGGGATGTTGGATAGGGAGGCCACACAGGCCAGGGCTGAGGAGGAGGAAAGTAGGGCTATGGGGGCTTTTGCGGAGTTTATCTCTGGTGTGGGGAGGGTGGAGGGGATAGGAGAGGCTAGGGATGAGGCCGGGGAGGCCGACAGTACGGGCACCGGGGCAGCAGAGGCCGGTGGGGTCGTGGAGGCTGAGGCCGAGGAGGCCGTGTTCGAGGAGGATGAGGAGGAGGGGGATGACGATGGGATGGATGATCCCGACGAGGCCGAGGTGGACGCTCCTGGGTCCACACGGGCCTTGGTATTTTCCTAACCTTTTAGTCTTAGCCTTTTTATTTTGGTGTATATGCATGTGTTTTGGTTGGTATGAACAGGTTGTATATGTGTATTACTCGTATATGTGTGTTTTAAACAGGCATGCTTGTGTATAAGTTAGTCACGGTGGGATGTGTAAGCATGCTGAGATGGGTTTGTTTATATAGGGAGGGGGACAATTTCTATATATATATCCATTTTTGTTATATGCATATAAAGGAGAGAGAAATGATATAGCTAATATGCTTGCATGTGATACTTTTCTACGTGTATGTGATTTCGTACGTGTTTGATCGTGGTAGAGCATGAGGGAGTGTATGCATGCATTTCACTGGCCCAAGTCCTATATGCTTAGGTGTGTCTTAGGGAAAGTATAAGCATGATAGGCTGTGATGTAAGAAAGAGCGTGAGTGGTGATCACGGTGGGTTTTGATATATATATTTTGTTTGCATGCGTGATCATATGCGGAGTGGGAGGTGAACCTCTACGTGAACATTTTTTGTGTTTGATATGAGAATTTTTACTTTCCTAAGCATGATCTCTAAATGATTTTCGAGTTTTGGATTCTTACCTCTTGATCGCCTTTTTAAACTAACCCATCTCTTCCTCGTTTGTTTTGTAGCGGCCGAATCGTATACGGGCTTTATGGCACGGGACGAAGAGGTGGTATGATGCCTTGGGGCAGGAGGAGAGGAGCTTAGTGGATGGGGCGGTCTTCCGTTCCTTCTTTCTGATTGAGCCGTTTCACGTCCATCGCCCATATGTGGAGGCATTGGCGGAGAGATGGGACCTGGAGAGTTGCACGTTCATTCTCCCTACCGGTGCTATTATGCCGATGCTCGAGGACGTCCATCGGATCACCGGCCTTCCGGTCTTGGGGGAGGCAGTGATCGCAGCCACCCTTGCGGACTACATGGGGCTTTTCCGAGAGTTGATCGGGGAATGGGAGTTCGTGGAGCGGGAGCGGACGCTGAATCGGATCCCTTTGGGGAGGCTTTCAGGACAGTACGGCCTCGGTTCCTTTACAGAGCGCCAGAAGGGCGAAGCTGCAGCTAGCTTCGAGAGGAGGTGGGCGATGATCGAGGCGAGAGAGGAGGCCGCGTGCCCACAGAGGGCACGGAGGGAGTTGAGGGCGTTCTTTCTTTACTTCTTCGGCCGGGTCCTCTTCTCGTCGGCTTCTGATAAGGTTTCCTCTCACTCTCTTTTGCTGATGAGGGACCTGGAGGGCATGGGACGATATGCCTGGGGAGCGGCGATGCTTTCCCATCTATTTGCGGAGCTCTCGAAGAAGGTCAAGAGGGCCGGGGGAAAGAATCTTGGCGGCTTCGCGCCATTTCTTCAGGTATGTGTAAGTGGTAAGTGTCTTCTTTTTGGTTTAGCTCACTTTGATCATGACAATTCCCCTCTTGCTTTGCTAGATCTTCGGGTACGAGCATTTCGCCATCGATCGCCCGTCCTTGGCTCCGTTTGATCATGCCCTTCCTTGGGCTATGAGATGGGAACCCCGGGGGTCTTCTCGCTTGCACCACCTCGCTCAATTCCGAGAGGCCTTCCGTGTCTTGTCGGAGGAAGAGGTACAAGTTTTCATCGAATTTGTTTGGCTTGTATTTGGTTTTCTTTTGACTAAGCGCTCTTCCTATCTTTGATGTTTTTTAGATGACGTGGAGGCCTTATCCGGAGGAGGTTCCCGAGGCTCTGGCGCGAGACATCTGGTTGATCTATTTTAATGAAGTTGTGTTCCATGTGATCAGCCGGGTCGTCCGCCAGCGTGGGTATCATCAGTGGGTGCCCAATCCTCTGCCGCGGCGCCCCTCGATTTCGGTGGCTGGGATTCTTCGGGACACGAACCTCCCGAGGAATTACGCTACGTATGTGGCGGGATGGATGGGCCAAGGCATCTTGGTGGAGCGTCATCCTAAGGTGACTTCGAGTGACGAATACCTAGTTTGGTATCGTCAGGAGTATGCGGGTATCCGAGGGACGATGGAGGAGGAGATCCCGGACGCTTACGTAAGTTGGAAACTCTTTTTCCTTTCTGCATTCTCTCTTGCTTGAATATTTTTTAAATAGTGCTTCCTTCTGTGCAGGTTGAGTTGAATGAGATGGAGAAGAGGCTCAAGACCGCCAATGAGCACCTCCAAGCGCGGGCCAGGCAGATAGAGGCATTGCGGGTATAACGGAGACGCTTGCAGGACCAGGTCTGGGTCCTCGAGGCTCAGGTGGATGCTCTGTCGAGAGCGAGAGCTGATGGTGCTTCTTCTTCCGCCCCTCCTTCTTCCATGGTTTCCGAGCGAGAGCTCGAGCTGACGAGGGAGCTAGATACGGCCCGAAGCGAGTTGGCGGCCGCACGGATGGAGCTGGGCCAAGCGAGGGGTAGGGCTTCTCGAGCTGAGGAGGAGACGGACCAGCTGAGGTCCATGGTGGCTTTGAGAGAGGAGGGGTTCATCACCCTAGGCCGTGAGAGGGACTCCCTCCAGATGAGGGTGTAAGAGTTGGAGGCTTCAGCGGGCGTCCCTGGAGGTTTGATGGGGGACTTGGTTCGTTCTCTCCAGGCGGCCACGGATAGGGACCAAGAGGCGCTCAGGGCATCAGAGGTGAGGGCGCGGGAGTTGGAGGTGAGGTTGAGCGCTGCCGAGGATCGGGACAGGGGGACAGAGAGTCGCCTCCGTAAGAGATTGGAGAGGAGGGACAGAGATATGCAGTATGTCCATCTCTGGGAGGCGACTATGAGGGGGAAATTGGTTGGAGGGGGCTCTATGACCGAGGCGGACCTTGTCCTTCTTCCGCTTGAGCATGACCATTCTATCTCGGCTTCCTTGGCTACTGGGGCCACCTTTAGCCATGCTTCTTGTCCTTCGGCATCTCGGAGTCGTGGGATATACGCGAGGGCTGCGTCTTCGGTTTGAGAGACTCCTGCCGCTCCTGATGCTCCAGAGGTTCAGTCCTCTCCTCAGCCACCGCTCCCTTCTCAGCCAAGCCAGGATGTTCCTCCTACTCAGCCTCCAGCGGATGACGATACGCCGAGGTATAGCTTCTTTGTGTCTTGGTTTTAGGTAGAAGAATGGTATATATGCGAGGAATTCATGCTTTTCTCCTTTTGTTTTGACTCAGGTGATATTCTGGTGGAGTATAGCTCAAGACTTCGGAGTTTGGAGCGTTTTGAAGGAAAAGATTCTCTTTTATGTACTCTCTTAGGTTTAGAAGAACAGTCTATGTTTATGGTTTTGATGGGACAATTTAATTTCTCATTTTGTATGCATGGTTTAGAGTAATTTAGCATGGATTTTTATGGATATGTATGTGCGTGTAGGTGAATCTTGGCTTTTATAGGTTTGATTCATGGATGGACATGTGATTTTGAGACAGGGTTGTTTTTCGAAGTGTATACGTATTGTTTTTATGAACGTATATGTGTATGAAATGTGTGTATGCAATTTTGGAAAGAAATGTTCTTGATAGGTATGGGAGACATGAAGACTTGATTAAAATGGGGCTGACAGCAGGTTGGAGGGTAGCAGGCAGGGGGCGGCTAGTATAAACTAGCCACCCAGTGAGGGGCGGCTAGTGTCAACTAGCCGCCCCCTGCCTGGGGCATACTTTCTGAAACAAAGGGCAAGGGCGGCTAGTGTAAACTAGCCGCCCAGTGAGGGGCGGCTAGTCGGGTTTAGCCGCCCCCTATCTGGGACAATTTTTCTGGTTTTTGCTTCTTGTCTGCTGTTGCTGAGAGCCTTTGTGACTGTTTCGACCTCCGAGACCTATAAAAACATTCCTTCCATGGACCAAGTGTAAAATCTGTCCAGATTGCGCCCCTGCACTGACTTTCGAGCTCTTTCTTGCTTGAATTGTCAAGGGCTACAATCCATGTTAAGGTAAACGAAAAGATAATGCGAGAAAGTAAAGTGCGGGAAACCATGCTTTAGTATGCAAGAAAGGGATTCCAAGTGCGTGAGCGAAAAACTTTTAAGTGCGTGCGAAAGTGGGACAATTTTCTCTCTAGCATGTGCGGAAGGGCATGAAATGAGTGGTGTCAATTTTAATATTTAGGTACGGGGGGTTAACTTTAATATTCTAAGAAAATCGAATGCCTACGTGCTTTGGAAAAGAAAAATGCGAATTCATGCGTAAGTATTGTGGCATAAGGGGGCATTTTAATTCTTCAATGTTTTTTTCTTTCATATGAGAGGGCAATGTTCTCGATCTTCTTAAGTAAAAGATACCATCAAGTCCCCGTGGAGGAGCCCTTGTGGTCACCTATGTCCAAACCAGGGTTGTATTTGATAGTTATAGGCCTTAGGTGCCGGCTTTTCTAGGTTCATGGTTCTCAAATGCTTGATCTTATTATTCTAAACATGCTGAAAAATCCATGAGTGTAGCAGGAGTCAAGTTTAGATAAGCTTCATTTGGATAGGCAAGTTTCTAAGTGAACTCATGTGAGTGTGTGTAATTTGTAAGCCTGGAAATGATCTATCTTTGGTCGAAATTTTGCCTTTCCCGGTAGACAATAGTCCAAATTTTGAATCCCATTGTGAAAATAAAAGGGGGGGGGGAATGGGGTAAGAGTAATATCTTCCTTTTGGGCAATATTTTAGAATCGTCCCAGTCTAGCATATGTCCTACTTTCTAGGTCCCTCTGGCTTTCTTCTTTTTACCACTTCTTTATTTTGGGTGGAAAGTACAGTCCGTTGTTTGGATGTGTACTGGTATAGCCGTTGTCTAGCATATACCGTGCGTAAAGGCGTGAAAGCCTGCTAAAATAGAAAGTTTAACCCGTTCACTTGGGTGTTATTTTTCTTTCGTTGGCCTCTCATTGCCTGATTTTTTTTTATTTGAGGGGGGGGGGCTCTTCTGTTTTTCACCTCGATTCTTTTCGTGCTTCCCCTCTAGAAGTGTTTGTATAGTGCCAGAGCCAGTTTTGGGACATATGCCAGGTCTAGGTAACTCCTCATTTTGACCTAGGGTTAAAACGAGTGGGGCGGGAATAAGGGAGGTTTTGCTTTGGAGGTTTTAAATTGTCCCAGTCTACGGGGTAGGCAATTTCTCTTCCATCAGGTAAATCGATCATCCAGTTATACGTGTGTGAATGAAGAGGCATGATTTGGCAGAGATGTGTTCAAATAGATACGAGTTTATCTTTGAGAGTCTTATAGTTCTATCATCATGTACTAAACGCTGGAAATCGCAGGAAGAAAGAATAATAATTCTTAAGTATTGAAAGCTATTCATGTATGGAATTTCTTTAGATAAAGTGCATTCCACGAACCTGAAACCTCGACTTCTTTGGCATCTACTTGGCGGTAGGCATTCCCGGAATAGGCATGGGTGATCACATAGGGTCCCTCCCATGTGGGTTGCAACTTTCCTCTTGGGTGAGGCTGTCTTGATGGCATGATTTGCTTAAGTACTAATTTTCCGATTTCAAATTTTCTTTTTTTTACCTTCTTTTCAAATGCCCTTGCCACCCTTCTTTGGTAGGCCCGGGCATGGTTTGCCGCTCTTAGTCTTTTCTCATCTAGTAGTTCGAGGCGTAGTAGGAGTGCCTCTTTTTGGTATTTTTGTTGTTCTCAAAAGTGTGGAGACAGATGCATATTTATGGTTTTGAGAAGGCCTGTGTTTGGCGAATTGATATACTTTTTGAAAAAGGAATGGAGATAAAGTTTTGAAAAACAATTTTGTTTTTAGGAGGAAAGTATGGAAAGACAGTTTGTAAAATGTTTTTGGCGGAAATCATGGAAGTACGGCTTTGTAAAACATTTTGCTTTGAAGGAAAGGTGTGGAAGCGCGATTTGGAAAACATTTTCGTCGTGAAGAAGAGTGTGGAAATGTAGTTTGTAAATATTTTCGTTGTTTTGGAAAATATGTAAAGAAAGTTTGGGAAAGTGTTTCATTTTTTTTTTGTTGGAAGCACGGAATTACGGTTTTGTAAAACTTTTGTTTTGAAGGAGAGTGTGGAAAACATGTTTTTAGAAAACATTTTTTTTTTTTTTGTTTTTTTTTGTTTTTTTTTTTAACAGAAAAGACACTTATTATTTACAAACTACTGGATTGGTGGAAGTGTTTCAACCGACTTTCCTCCAGCAGCTGGCACTCCTTTGTTGCGATGCTTGAGCACTTTTGTTGTTTTTCACGACGGAGGTCCCACCGTGATCGCCAGATTTGTCGGTATCGTTGGAAAGGCCTCCCGGCGGTGCGCGGGTGCACGCGTGCGTGTGTGGGGGTTCTTCAGGGATTCAGATCGGAGGCCTGCTCTGGCGGGCTCGGTCGGATCGTCTTCTCGGAAGGGTGAGGGGGGTCGTTCCTGGTTGAGGCGCCCGATAGTGTCTCAAGAGGATTCAGGGGTTTGTGTGATCGCCACCTGCTTTTTCTAAAGCAGGAAAAGGGGTTCGGTTGGATTTGATCGCCTACGTGGGGAGTTTGTGGGGTCTCCGCTCTGGGATACGGATATACCGTACACAAAGGTGAAAAACAAGTAATCCTATTTTGCTCCCGGGGGTTGACTAAAGGTGTTTTGGGACATAGGGGGTGTAAGTGGGGTGTGTTTAGGGGGGCGGCTAGTCGGTTTGAGCCGTCTGGTCAGGGGCGGCTAACAGGGTTTAGCCGTCCGGGGCCTGGTCTGGTTTGGGCAGAACTTCGGTAGGAAATGGGTTTGGTTTTGGACAGGGGCTAAGCTAGGTTTAGCCCGGGTTTCTGGAGGGTGGAATGAGAGGGTATTTTATGTAGGGAAATGGGTATTTCTCTCACAAAAGGGGCTCTCTCTCTCTCTCTCTCTCTCTCTCTCTCTCGGGATTTCTAGTGGGGAAAGGCAATGTGAATTGTGGGTTGTGGATTATTGATGTGAATTGGTTATGTGAATTGGTGGTTGTTTGTTCAAAGGCTTGAGACCTCCTCTATTTATAGTAAAAGAGAGGCATGGGAATGTCCAGGGGATAATAGAGTGGGTTGGTTTCGATTAGACCCTTCATTAATTCTCTGGTTCTTCTGTCAGAGACTAGGTGAAGGGCGGCTAGTGCTAACTAGCCACCCAGGATGGAGCGGCTACTTCCTGGTAGCCGCCCTTATCATAACCTGCCAAACGTTCCATCTCTGACAGGCGGTTGCTTGGGTCGATTACTTGGGTTGATCCGGCCAAGATTGGGCGGCTAAAGGTCATGACCCGCCGCAATGATCAGCATTTAATATTGCTTTATGTCCCATCCAGGGGACTGGTCCAAAGTCGGCCAGGGGGGCGGCTAGTTTGCTGCTCTTAATCCTTTTCTATGTATCCTTTTTTGTTTTTTCTTGTTTTTTTTGTTTTTTCTTTTTTTTTTGCATTTTTTTTGTTTTCTTTTATAAAGCGTGTAAAGGTTTGGAAATAGTAAACCATGTATAATATAGTATATGTAACACTGGAGGTGAGTCCTCTATGGTCAAACTACAGGATCTTTAGGGGAATGATACTTGAATTTTCTGATGTATCATTCATCGTGTATCGATTTTCCTCTATCTTGAAGCGCGTTTGACGCCTTCTCAACCACTATTGCTCAGCATCTATTCTGACAGCATCTATCAAAATATCAAAGCTTAAATGTCATTGAAAATGCAAATGATGTTTGATCTGCCATAAACCCTTAGCAGGAAGAGAATATTTCCCCAAAGGGGTGTCAGTCGATAAAGATGTGGATGTTATATATGTGTCACTTTTCAGCCTTCTGGTAACCCTTGGGTCAATTCTGGCCATTTTTGGAATTTTCTTTTTTCGATCGGAACCGCAAAGATTTTGGCTTTTAGCCATCTGCGGGAGCTAGGAAAACTCCGATTGAAAATCTGACTGCGGATTATGGGTCCTGGTACCGTTTTATACCACCCATAAATTTTTCATCGAATTCCGGTTACATTTTAGGAAATTATGCAGTTCCGAATCGTATCCGGATTTTGGTCAAATTTGGGAAAGTCAAAGAGAGAAGACCTTGACCAAGTCAAAGGGTGACTTGGACCAAGTCAAAGAAGACCTTGACTAGTCAAATGTGACTTTTGACTAGTCAATGGGTTTTGTTTTTTTGCTTGGTTGAGTTGACCAAAGTCAAAACTCACCTAACACCTTTTTGAGCATTAAGTGCTCTCTCTCTCTCTTTTTCTCTCCCTCTCTCTCTCCCTCTCCCCTTGTCAACGTGCATTTCTTTTCACTCCCTCTCTTTGTTTATTTTTTTTTCTAAGTGTGTGTGAGTGTGTGAGAAGTGAAGGAGAAGAAGAGCTCACCAAATACAAAGGTGTGTGTGACTATGTGTGTGTTTATGTGTGTTGTTGTTGATTCCCTCTCTTTAGCTTCCTTTAGAACCCCCTTTATCCACTGTTTTCAGCCAAGTAGGGGCTGGTTGGAAGGCTAGGGAGGGGTGGTAGTGGTGGTTGTGGTGGAGGTTGCGCCGGGTGCACCCGAGGGGCCCCGAAACCCCACCATTCCCTTCCCCCTCCTTTGGTAGCTTTCTTTCCCCCTCTTTTCTTTGGTTTCTTAGTGTTAGGGGCTGTTAGGGAGTCATGCATGCTAAGTGTTTGAGTTAGGGGTGAGTGGAGAGGGCAAGAAGGGGGCTTGACAGCCCTGGGCGCGCGCGCGGGTCCATCCGCGCGCGTGCGCGCGCAGAGACGCGCGCAGGAGAGGCCCTGGCGGCCTGGCGAGGGTGCAGACGCGCGCTGCGCGTGCGCGCGGGCGCGCGAGCGCAGGCGCGCGAGCGCAGGCGCGCGCGGGGGAGGGCGGAACGTGCGAGGCACAGTGTCGCGCACTGTGCGCGGGAGCGCGCGCAGGCGCGCGCGAGCGTGCGCGCGTGCGCGAGCTGCGCGTCTGGGCGCGCGAGTGCGCGTCCGGGTGCGCGGCGAGGGGCTGGACGTGCGGGCAGCGCGTCCGGAGGCGCGGGTCAGTGCGCCATCGAGCGCGGGGGCGCGTGCGCGCGTGCTTGCACGTGCGTACGCGTGCGGGGGCCATGCGTGTGGCTGCCCGGGGGCTCGGGTAAGTGTCGGGGCACTCGGACAGGTGCGCGTACGTGCGTACTCGCATGCGTGCGAGCCCGTATGCGTGCATATCCAAGTCCTTAGCATTTCTAGTTGTTTTAAGTGTCTTTATGTGGATTTTACTCACCTATTTGGATGCCCTGTCTTGCAGATCTTGGCGAGCGGTCCCGCGACAACCCGGTTTACGGTGAGTGGGTCAATCCAACCCAGTCGGGAGGTGTTCGATGCATGTAGACGTGCATTGCCCTCCCCTGGGGCACCGTAACCACATATTAACCTTCTTAAGTGTGCATGTTATTGCTTATCTTGCTTGGTTGCATCCATGTCATTCTAAAACTTAATATGTTAGGATCATACACCCTAGTACCATGAGTAGGGACCCATACTTGTCTATGTATTGTGTCCCATGCTAGGTTATTCATGCGTTATTATTTACATGTATGCATGAGTATAAGGCATGAGTATAAGGCATGAATAAGGTAGTGACCTTAAATATTTTTCTATCATGTTAGACTTGTATACTAGAGTATTACATCCATGTGTTATACATATGAGCCCAAGCATGCCTTAGACAGTATTAAAATTTGGTTATAGCATTACTTGTATGCTTCCTTGATTAATTCTTTGTGTAATTAATTATGTGTTGTAGATTATATCTCTAGACATATCTTATGTATATATATATAGAGGCCATGAACCTTGCTTAATAAGATTAAGCAAGTGTATGACCTTTGATGGGTCATACTGTGGCATCGATATTACGAATCATCTGTCTTTCCCGCATCTGAGTTATGCGCTCTGGTGGGAATTCATGAGAATTCGTAACCTTACCGACGACGGATCCATGAGGATCGAAACCGCGTATGTCAAGTGCTCTCCCCTTCGTCGCTTCCGTGTCGAAGCTACCCGGGTTTAGTTGTCCTGCTAGGCTCTCCCAGACGCTATTCATGACGCCGGGTGGTGCGCCCATACGGTAGAGGTAGAGGTCATGGGAGGATACCAGGTCGAGGCTACTCGGCAGAGGGCTACCGGAAGACGAAAGGCGTAGACCAGTTGACCTTTTCCCCAATAATCCTATGTCACCTAAGGGTGAGGGTGACGGTGAGGGAGTAGTGGGTTGGGT
The DNA here is from genome assembly GCA_030737845.1 of Acorus calamus. Taxonomy (NCBI): domain Eukaryota; kingdom Viridiplantae; phylum Streptophyta; class Magnoliopsida; order Acorales; family Acoraceae; genus Acorus; species Acorus calamus. The sequence continues at coordinate 9,491,261 of CM060872.1, read as the reverse complement.
TGAGACCCAACCCAAGGACTTAAGTGACTGTTCCTTCCGTTGGAACCCCAAACACTCAGAATATTTAATGTGGCGTGGCAGGTTTGGGTCAACACCCAACCGCCAACTTAAGTTGTTGTTTCGATTATTGAGACTTGAATGCTTGAAAGATTAATATGTGTTGTGATGCATGGATCGTACCATTCACTGAGCGTGTGGCTCACCCCTCGCATATGTTTTCCTCCAGTTGTCGCTGAGCCGGACCTGAAGGTGGAGCTTCCATAGGCGCAGTACCGTAGCAGAGCAGCGCACGTGTTTTGGATCTGCGAGTGAGAGAGGCCATCAGCATCCCCCGTTTCCTTGTATGTATTGCTACTCGTGATTGAGCACAGTACTGGTGTTTGATGTCTTTGTTGTATATTGGCTCTCACAGGACAGTTGATTATGTGTTCCGGTCTGTAATATGTCTTTAAATTACAGACTAAGTCATTTTAAGCTTCCGTCATATGTTTATATATCATGTCAGCTTCCTTGTTAAATGTTTTAAGTACCTTTGATGATTGAGTAGAGTCTTTTATTGACCTCGTGTATGGATTGCTGATATTATATATTTGCCACGTCTCGGAGACGGCCGCTCTGGGGCGTGACAAAAGTTGGTATCAGAGCCTGGTCCTGTCAGAGCCAATTGTCGTCTTATTGATGTCTTAGAGATGAGTCCTAGGATTTCTATATGAGTATTCTGATCCTAGTGTCTGTTTCTTAGGTTGCTGATATGCCTCCTCGCAGACGGATGCACGGACGCGGTCTCCCTCAGGCCTCGGAGGTTTCCGAACCTACCGGGGGTGAGGAGTCTACCGAGATGTCCTCGGCCGCGAGGCCAGGACCTGCGCAGGAGCCTCCAGCCTGGGAGCGTGCTTACGCTAGGATAGCAGACCTGCTAGAGACTCAGACTAGGGCACTGGAGGCCCAGACTAGGGCGTTGGCTGAGCAGGCACGAGAGATCCAGGAGCTGCGGGCGGCCCGCGAGGCGGTCCCGCAGGTACCTTTAGTGGCCGATCCACCAGTAGTGCCAGTGGTACCCCCGGCACCAGCAGAGATCCCCGTGGAGGGAGTTCATGGACCTGAAGAGCGGGAGGAGGAGCTTGAGGCCGCGGCACGTGTGCATCAGCCGGCCTCACCGCCTTCCTGAAGCTTCACCCTCCTGAGTTCCACGGTATGACGGCTGACCCTCTTGCCCCTGAGCGTTGGTTGATGGAGATAGACAAGATCTTCTCGACCATGCACTGCACCGACCGCCAGCGTGTCTCCCTGGCTACTTTCATGTTGAAGGGTAACGCCGCCGACTGGTGGGCTACCCGAGTGGTGGACATTCCCGAGGGAGTGGGGCGACTTCTCTGGAGCGATTTTCGGAGTTACTTCTTGGCGGAGTATTTTCCCTTTTCGACGCGCCAGATGGTGATGCGGGAGTTCGAGCAGCTGACGCAGGGCACCATGTCTGTTGCGGACTACTCCACGCGTTTCATGAGGCTTTCTCGGTTCGCCCCAGCCTTAGTGATGGACGAGGAGACGCGGTGCCGACGGTTTGAGATGGGTCTCAACAACACCATCAGGGTGCACGTGACCTCTCAGGCATTCTCGAGGTACACTGATCTAGTGTCCCGTGCGAGGACCGTCGAGCGAGACCTTGGGGTTCCTTCATCGGTTCAAACCCCTACAGCAGATCAGAGGACTCCTGGGAGTCAGGACCAGGGACGCCGCAAGAGCAAGCGGCCCCGTCATGATCGACCAGCGGCCGCCGCTACACCAGTGGGAGTGGTGCCAGTTCAGGGTCCTGCACCCTTTGCTGCCGTTCCGATCCGTGCTAGAGGACCAGAGACGCGACGATGTTACCACTGCCAGCGAGTCGGGCATCTGGCCAATGCTTGCCCAGATGCTGGCCGACCTCCTGTGCCACGACAGCAGCCGCAGCAGCAGCAGCCACGTCAGCAGCCGCAGCCGCAGCGTCACCAGCAGCAGCCACAGGGTGGCCATGTGGAGCAGAGGAGGCAGCCAGCGCAGCCTGCGAGGCGTGCCCCTGCTCCTCAGCCACAGCTCGTTCAGGGTCGTGTTGCAGCGCTTACGGCCGATGAGGCGCAGGCTTCGGGTAGCGTCGTTCGAGGTATTGTTCTGATCTCCCAGCTTCCTGCATATGTGCTATTTGATTCCGGGGCCACGCACTCGTTCGTGTCTCCCGCTTTCGCGAGGCGAATGGGTGCGGTGTCAGCCCCTCTTGATGCGGTGCTGGAGATATCATTACCGGTCGGAGACCGTATTCTCCTCCGTTCGGTGTATCGGGGGTGTATCGTGGCGATCGCGGAGCATGAGTTTCCAGTGGAGTTGGTCGAGCTCGCCATGACGGACTTCGACGCCATCCTGGGGATGGATTGGCTCTCAGCTAGCCACGCCAGTATCGACTGTTTCGCAAAGTCGGTGTCTTTCCGCATCCCTGGACGGAGGTCCTTCCAGTTCGTGGGCGATCGGGACATGGCTCCTTTGGGATTCGTATCGTCCATCCAGGCGTGGAGACTCCTTCAGGGAGGATGCGAGGGTTTTCTGGCGTACATCGCTGAGGAGGATGCACCACTGCGGGCAGATATCAGTCAGACTCCGGTCGTGGCGGAATATCCGGAGGTTTTTCCCGATGATCTTCCGGGTCTACCACCGGATCGCGCGATCGAGTTTGAGATTAATCTAATTCCGGGGACCGAGCCGATTTCGAGGGCTCCGTACCGGATGGCCCCGGCAGAGCTGAAGGTGCTTAAGGAGCAGCTGGAGGAGTTACTCGATAAGGGGTTTGCACGTCCGAGTGTCTCTCCGTGGGGAGCCCCTGTTCTGTTCGTGCGGAAGAAAGACGGTTCGCTGCGTCTATGTATTGATTACAGACAGCTGAACAAGCGGACCGTGAAGAACAAGTACCCCTTACCGCGGATTGATGATCTATTTGACCAGCTCCAGGGAGCGCGTGTCTTTTCAAAGATCGATCTCCGTTCGGGCTACTATCAGCTGAAGATCCGGGAGTCGGATATTCCGAAGACGGCCTTTCGCACCCGTTACGGGCACTACGAGTTTCGAGTACTGCCGTTTGGGTTGACGAATGCGCCGGCAGCCTTCATGGATCTGATGATGTCACGCCCCAGAGCGGCCGTCTCCGAGACGTGGCAAATATATAATATCAGCAATCCATACACGAGGTCAATAAAAGACTCTACTCAATCATCAAAGGTACTTAAAACATTTAACAAGGAAGCTGACATGATATATAAACATATGACGGAAGCTTAAAATGACTTAGTCTGTAATTTAAAGACATATTACAGACCGGAACACATAATCAACTGTCCTGTGAGAGCCAATATACAACAAAGACATCAAACACCAGTACTGTGCTCAATCACGAGTAGCAATACATACAAGGAAACGGGGGATGCTGATGGCCTCTCTCACTCGCAGATCCAAAACACGTGCGCTGCTCTGCTACGGTACTGCGCCTATGGAAGCTCCACCTTCAGGTCCGGCTCAGCGACAACTGGAGGAAAACATATGCGAGGGGTGAGCCACACGCTCAGTGAATGGTACGATCCATGCATCACAACACATATTAATCTTTCAAGCATTCAAGTCTCAATAATCGAAACAACAACTTAAGTTGGCGGTTGGGTGTTGACCCAAACCTGCCACGCCACATTAAATATTCTGAGTGTTTGGGGTTCCAACGGAAGGAACAGTCACTTAAGTCCTTGGGTTGGGTCTCAACCCAACCCACTACTCCCTCACCGTCACCCTCACCCTTAGGTGACATAGGATTATTGGGGAAAAGGTCAACTGGTCTACGCCTTTCGTCTTCCGGTAGCCCTCTGCCGAGTAGCCTCGACCTGGTATCCTCCCATGACCTCTACCTCTACCGTATGGGCGCACCACCCGGCGTCATGAATAGCGTCTGGGAGAGCCTAGCAGGACAACTAAACCCGGGTAGCTTCGACACGGAAGCGACGAAGGGGAGAGCACTTGACATACGCGGTTTCGATCCTCATGGATCCGTCGTCGGTAAGGTTACGAATTCTCATGAATTCCCACCAGAGCGCATAACTCAGATGCGGGAAAGACAGATGATTCGTAATATCGATGCCACAGTATGACCCATCAAAGGTCATACACTTGCTTAATCTTATTAAGCAAGGTTCATGGCCTCTATATATATATACATAAGATATGTCTAGAGATATAATCTACAACACATAATTAATTACACAAAGAATTAATCAAGGAAGCATACAAGTAATGCTATAACCAAATTTTAATACTGTCTAAGGCATGCTTGGGCTCATATGTATAACACATGGATGTAATACTCTAGTATACAAGTCTAACATGATAGAAAAATCCGGATTTTGGTCAAATTTGGGAAAGTCAAAGAGAGAAGACCTTGACCAAGTCAAAGGGTGACTTGGACCAAGTCAAAGAAGACCTTGACTAGTCAAATGTGACTTTTGACTAGTCAATGGGTTTTGTTTTTTTGCTTGGTTGAGTTGACCAAAGTCAAAACTCACCTAACACCTTTTTGAGCATTAAGTGCTCTCTCTCTCTCTTTTTCTCTCCCTCTCTCTCTCCCTCTCCCCTTGTCAACGTGCATTTCTTTTCACTCCCTCTCTTTGTTTATTTTTTTTTCTAAGTGTGTGTGAGTGTGTGAGAAGTGAAGGAGAAGAAGAGCTCACCAAATACAAAGGTGTGTGTGACTATGTGTGTGTTTATGTGTGTTGTTGTTGATTCCCTCTCTTTAGCTTCCTTTAGAACCCCCTTTATCCACTGTTTTCAGCCAAGTAGGGGCTGGTTGGAAGGCTAGGGAGGGGTGGTAGTGGTGGTTGTGGTGGAGGTTGCGCCGGGTGCACCCGAGGGGCCCCGAAACCCCACCATTCCCTTCCCCCTCCTTTGGTAGCTTTCTTTCCCCCTCTTTTCTTTGGTTTCTTAGTGTTAGGGGCTGTTAGGGAGTCATGCATGCTAAGTGTTTGAGTTAGGGGTGAGTGGAGAGGGCAAGAAGGGGGCTTGACAGCCCTGGGCGCGCGCGCGGGTCCATCCGCGCGCGTGCGCGCGCAGAGACGCGCGCAGGAGAGGCCCTGGCGGCCTGGCGAGGGTGCAGACGCGCGCTGCGCGTGCGCGCGGGCGCGCGAGCGCAGGCGCGCGAGCGCAGGCGCGCGAGCGCAGGCGCGCGCGGGGGAGGGCGGAACGTGCGAGGCACAGTGTCGCGCACTGTGCGCGGGAGCGCGCGCAGGCGCGCGCGAGCGTGCGCGCGTGCGCGAGCTGCGCGTCTGGGCGCGCGAGTGCGCGTCCGGGTGCGCGGCGAGGGGCTGGACGTGCGGGCAGCGCGTCCGGAGGCGCGGGTCAGTGCGCCATCGAGCGCGGGGGCGCGTGCGCGCGTGCTTGCACGTGCGTACGCGTGCGGGGGCCATGCGTGTGGCTGCCCGGGGGCTCGGGTAAGTGTCGGGGCACTCGGACAGGTGCGCGTACGTGCGTACTCGCATGCGTGCGAGCCCGTATGCGTGCATATCCAAGTCCTTAGCATTTCTAGTTGTTTTAAGTGTCTTTATGTGGATTTTACTCACCTATTTGGATGCCCTGTCTTGCAGATCTTGGCGAGCGGTCCCGCGACAACCCGGTTTACGGTGAGTGGGTCAATCCAACCCAGTCGGGAGGTGTTCGATGCATGTAGACGTGCATTGCCCTCCCCTGGGGCACCGTAACCACATATTAACCTTCTTAAGTGTGCATGTTATTGCTTATCTTGCTTGGTTGCATCCATGTCATTCTAAAACTTAATATGTTAGGATCATACACCCTAGTACCATGAGTAGGGACCCATACTTGTCTATGTATTGTGTCCCATGCTAGGTTATTCATGCGTTATTATTTACATGTATGCATGAGTATAAGGCATGAGTATAAGGCATGAATAAGGTAGTGACCTTAAATATTTTTCTATCATGTTAGACTTGTATACTAGAGTATTACATCCATGTGTTATACATATGAGCCCAAGCATGCCTTAGACAGTATTAAAATTTGGTTATAGCATTACTTGTATGCTTCCTTGATTAATTCTTTGTGTAATTAATTATGTGTTGTAGATTATATCTCTAGACATATCTTATGTATATATATATAGAGGCCATGAACCTTGCTTAATAAGATTAAGCAAGTGTATGACCTTTGATGGGTCATACTGTGGCATCGATATTACGAATCATCTGTCTTTCCCGCATCTGAGTTATGCGCTCTGGTGGGAATTCATGAGAATTCGTAACCTTACCGACGACGGATCCATGAGGATCGAAACCGCGTATGTCAAGTGCTCTCCCCTTCGTCGCTTCCGTGTCGAAGCTACCCGGGTTTAGTTGTCCTGCTAGGCTCTCCCAGACGCTATTCATGACGCCGGGTGGTGCGCCCATACGGTAGAGGTAGAGGTCATGGGAGGATACCAGGTCGAGGCTACTCGGCAGAGGGCTACCGGAAGACGAAAGGCGTAGACCAGTTGACCTTTTCCCCAATAATCCTATGTCACCTAAGGGTGAGGGTGACGGTGAGGGAGTAGTGGGTTGGGTTGAGACCCAACCCAAGGACTTAAGTGACTGTTCCTTCCGTTGGAACCCCAAACACTCAGAATATTTAATGTGGCGTGGCAGGTTTGGGTCAACACCCAACCGCCAACTTAAGTTGTTGTTTCGATTATTGAGACTTGAATGCTTGAAAGATTAATATGTGTTGTGATGCATGGATCGTACCATTCACTGAGCGTGTGGCTCACCCCTCGCATATGTTTTCCTCCAGTTGTCGCTGAGCCGGACCTGAAGGTGGAGCTTCCATAGGCGCAGTACCGTAGCAGAGCAGCGCACGTGTTTTGGATCTGCGAGTGAGAGAGGCCATCAGCATCCCCCGTTTCCTTGTATGTATTGCTACTCGTGATTGAGCACAGTACTGGTGTTTGATGTCTTTGTTGTATATTGGCTCTCACAGGACAGTTGATTATGTGTTCCGGTCTGTAATATGTCTTTAAATTACAGACTAAGTCATTTTAAGCTTCCGTCATATGTTTATATATCATGTCAGCTTCCTTGTTAAATGTTTTAAGTACCTTTGATGATTGAGTAGAGTCTTTTATTGACCTCGTGTATGGATTGCTGATATTATATATTTGCCACGTCTCGGAGACGGCCGCTCTGGGGCGTGACAGTGGATATGGAAAAGCAAGTCACAGGAGTGACTATTGACTAAACTGGTGCAAGGGAGCACGAATCAACGTGGTGTTGAGTCCCTAATGATTGTGAGAGTGAAAACTCTTCGACTGGAGTAACCAGGGGCTTATGGATCTGATATAAAATAATTGATTTGGATATGGCGAGGGATCCGGAGGAAAGAGCTCCTTAGGTAGATGAGATGGCAAGTCTGGCAATTTGGATGGCTTGACTGCTCCCTCAAATTGTGCATTTTTAAATATGAATGGTTCTGGTTCAAAGATATGCATAATTGGTTGAACCGGATCTGGATCAGTCTCAGAATCTGATGAGTCAGAAGGTGAGTCATCCGAGACCACCAAGGTAGGTTCGACGGGCATTGATATGATTTGGTCTTGAGCAGGTAGAGACAAGGCGTATTCAGATTTAATCGGTGGTAAGGCTTGGATAATGGATTGAGGTTGTGTTTGGGAAGGGTAAAAGAGTTCTGATAGTTCTCTAGCCAAAAAATCTTCATCATCGTCAGAGTCCTACTTGGGACATTCTACGGATTCAATAATTTCAGGTACTAGAGACTCATAGGTCAACGGGGGTGGAATAGCAGTGTATTTCCTATGGGGTGGTTGCTGGGGAACAGAGGCTTGTGTCCTTGGTGGAGTAGAGGAACAGGCAAGAAGAACTCTGGCTTTGTTGCCAAAGATATTAGTAGGTTGTATATGGGAGAAATGGTTCAATGGTCGGATGGGACTTCCCTTTAAAGGGTGAACCAGAATGGACTCGGATACTTGTTCTGTGTACAGGGGGAGGGGTTTGATGGGGTTTGGGTGTATTGGGGAAGGTGCTGGAAGGATTAGGCCACCCGAAATGATCTTAGGCAGGTTTTCTGGTTCTTCCATCAGGGGTTGCATAGTAGGTTCTAGATTTTGCTTTCCATTATTCGTTACAGGATCTACATGTACGAAGATCTTATTTATAAAGCTTTGGAATATAGGACTTAGTCGTGTCGGCACGGGGGTGGGTACTGATTGAGTAGCGAAATTTTGGTTGATTGGCTGAGGCGGCGCATACCCGGATGAGCCGGATGTGTACTTTCTCAGAGCCGTTCCTCGATTAGGAACTCGTGCTCCGTTTGGATAGAGTGCCGATACTTGGGTAATCCCCTCTACCGTGGGGGCTTGTGCCTTACGAGGCGGTTGTCCAACCCTATGGCTGATAGGTGGGGACTGGGTTTGGACTACTGGGGCTGCACAACGGAAAATCATGTTGTGGCGGTCAATTAGACTCTGATACGTAGTACAGTCTCCGTATGAAAGGCTCGTACGAAGCTCTGGACTCAGGCTCTGTAACATCATATCAATTTCTTGACATTCTGTGAGTTACAGGCCGGTTCAGTGGACAAGTGTGCGCCACCGAGACACGTATTGTTCAAATTCCTCCCTAGGCCTCATTCTCTCTACGGTTAAATCCGAAATAGAGGGGGTTCTGATCCTCTGGTAACCGTAGTGGCCTAAGAACTTCTCGCTTACAGCCGAGAAGTTCGACAAGTGATCTATAGGGAGGGTGGAGAACCATTGCAATGCTTCTCCTTCCAATGATTTTTGGAAGAGGAAGACTAGCAGAGGTTGATTATCTAGAAACGGTCGGGCATCTAGATAAAAGGTAGTTAAATGAATGTCTGGGTCTCTACGACCGCTATACCGGCGGAATTTGGGGATTTTGAATCCCTCCGTTAGGTGGACTTACGGGATTTGTCTCAGGTTATGTAGAGACATGTGCTTGGGGGCTGAGGGACCAGTCTCAGGGAGGATTCTCCGAATGGTTTCATCCAGTGTTTCTCTCCTGGGAGGGCTGCCTAGCGTCCCAGGTTTGGGGTGACCTGGTAAGGGCTTGGGGTGGAAATGGTTGGGAACATTGGATTCACGGGGAGAGGGGGGTGAATGAAAAAATGCTCGGATTGACCGAGCGACTAGGTGTGGACGGGGTTTTGGGAATGGCCTTGGGGGTTTCGACAGTGGCCTCCTGTCTCAAGGTCTTGACATGACGGTAGTCGGCGAGGTCATGAAACATGTCCTCTACGGATTGGTACCCTAGACTGGCCATCTTTTCCTCTAAATGGGTCAGGAATTGCGTGGCGTGACCCTCTTGGTGGATTCTCTCCTCTAGTATCTCCTCTTCTATGCGGGATTCCATGATGTGTGTGAAATGATTCAAGGGAATGAATGCGGACATAAAGCAGTAAATAAAGCGGTAAAGGATTGCGCATCAGTGTGCGGCATACAAAGCAGTAAAGGATTGCACAGTGGTGTGCGGCTTACAAAGCAGTAAAGGATTTCGTAGCGGTGTGCGGCTTACAAAGAAGTAAATGATGCTGTGATGCAAAGTAGAGGAGGATCGATTCAAGGGTGTGGAAAACTCTAACCTTCCTAGAGGGTTGATAGCATTCTAGTCAAGCTTGTAAAAATTTGGCAGAAGAGGACTACCTTTTGTTGTTTTTCACGAGGGAGGTTCCACCGTGATCGCCAGATTTGTCGGTGTCGGATTCCGTCGGTGTTGAAAAAAGTCCGCGGGGAAGGTGCGTGTGTGGAGGTTCTTCGGGGATTTGGATCGGATGCGTGCCTTGGCGGGCTCGGTCGGATTGTCTTCTCGGAAGGGTGGTGTCGATCCTGGTTGAGGCGCCCGACAGCGGCTCAAGAGGATTCAAGGGATTTGTGTGATCGCCACCTGCTTTTTGAAAAGCATGAAAAAGGTTGGATTGGATTTGATCGCCTACGTGGGGAGTTTGTGGGGTCTCCGCTGTGAGACACAGATATACCGTACGCAGAGGTGAAAAATAGATAATCCTATTCTTCTTCCGGGGCTTGGCTAAAGGAGTCTTGGGACAAAGGGTTGCAAGTGGGGTGTGGATAGGGGGCGGCTAGTGGGATCCAGCCGTCGGGTATGGGGCGGCTACTGGGGTTTAGCCGTCCGGGGCCTGGGTTGGTTTGGGCAGAACTTTGGTAGGAAATGGGTTTGGTCTTGGACAGAGGCTAAGCTAGGTTTAGCCCGGGTTTCTAGAGGGTGAAATGAGAGGGTTTTTTGTGTAGGGAATGGATTTTTCTCTCACAAAAGGGGCTCTCTTTCTCTCTCTCATGGGATTTCTAGTGGGGGAAGGGAATGGTCAATTGATATCAAGTGGATTGGGAATTGGTGGATGTGAGTTGTGGATGTTAAAGGCTTGGGACCTCCTCTATTTATAGTAAAAAAGAGGCAGGGGAATATCCAGGGGATAAAAGAGTGGCTTGGTTAATAGTGTGCTTGATTAGACCCCTTATTAATTCTCTTGTTCTTTTGTCAAGACCAGGTGAAGGGCGGCTAGTCCTAACTAGCCGCCCAGGATGGGGCGGCTACTTCCTGGTAGCCGCCCCCATCATGACCTGCCAAACGTCCCATCTCTGACAAGCGGTGGCTTGGGTCAGTTACTTGGATTGATCCGGCCAAAATGGGGCGGCTAAAGGTCACAACCCGTCGCAATGATCAACATTTAATGTTGCTTTATGTCCCATCTAGGGAAGTGGTTCACGGTCGGCCAGGGGGGCGGCTAGTGCTAACTAGCCGCCTGGTATGGGACGGCTAGTTAGGGCTAGCCGCCCCTTGCCAGGGACTCAGAGTTTCTCTAGGGTTTTGGGGTTTAGAGTTTTTCTAGGTGGGGGTTCCTGGTTTTGGGGCCATGGTCTGGTTTAGGGTTAGGGTTTCTGGTTTATGTTAGGGTTTCCGGTCAGGCTAGGGTTTAGGGTTAGGTCTGGGGTTTAGGGTTTCTGGTTTAGGTTAGGGTTTCCTGTTTGGGCCAGGGTTTAGGTCAGGGTTAGGGTTTCCAGTTTCCTGAACTTTTGGTTTTCTATTAGATGCCCAAATGTGGGTTATTTCTGGGTGTGTCCTTGAAGTATTTCTCTATTTCTGGTCGATCAGAATTGGGGTATCTACAGACGGAGGTGCCGTCGGTGGGCACCTGTGCGGGTGAGGTTGGGGGTACACGTTCGGGAGCTGTCCCGGAGGTAGGGGGAGTATGATAGGTTATACACGCAAGAGGAGGCGTGGGGATCGACCGGTGGCGGTCGAGGAGGTGGTTTCGAAGGTCGGTGGACCGGTCGAGGGTGCCACCAAGGGGGTAGGGGCTGAGTGGGTTAGTGAGGATGTGAGGGCATCGTTGGATGCCATTGTTGGGATGCTGGATAACGAGGCCACGGAGGCCAGGGCTGAGGAGGAGGAAATAAGGGCTATGGGGGCTCTTGCAGAGTTTGTCTCCGGCGTGGGTTGGGTGGAGGGGACTGGAGATGTTAGGGATGAGGCCGGGGAGGCTGAGGGTGCGGGCACCGGGGCCACAGAGGCCGGTGTTGGTGCTGAGGCTGAGGCCAAGGAGGCCGTGTTTGAGAAAGATGAGGAGGAGGACGACGATGGGATGGACAATCCCGACGAGGCCGAGGTGGACGTTCCTGGGTCCACACGGGCCATGCTAATTCCTTGACCCATTTTACTCTAGCTTTTTGTTTGGTATATATGCATGTCTTTTGGTGGTATGAATAGGTGACTAGTGTATAATACTTGTATATGCGTGTTTTTAATAGGCATGCTTGTGTATACGTTAATCACGGTGGGATAGCATGCTGATATGGGTTTGTTTTTAGAAAGGGGGATAATTTTTCTTACACATATCCATGTTTGTTCTAAAAAGAAGAGAGGAATGGCACAGCTAGTATGCATGCATGTGATATATTTTTTGTGTGCATACAGTTTTTGAGGTGTGTCTTCATATGTGTTTGATCGTGGTAGAGGAAGAGGGAGTGTATGCATGTATTTTATGGGTCCAAGTATTCTTCCACATGCTTAGGTGAGTTTATGGAAAGTGTATAAGCATGATAGATTGTGATGAAAGAAGTGTATAAGTGGTGACCACGGTGAGATTAATAGTTTTAGCATGTGTGGTCATATGAAGAGTGCTTTGTAAATAATGGGAGGTGAACCCTTATGTGATTTAAGTTTCCTATTTTCATGCTTTTATTTTTGGTTTAGCATATGGGAATTTTATCTCGCTAAGCATGATTTCTAAGTGAATTTTTTTAGGCTTTGGATTCTTACCTCTTGATTGCTTTTTAAACTAACCCATGTTGTCTTCGTTCGTTTGTAGCGGCCGAATCGTATCCGGGCATAATGTCACGGGACGAAGAGGTGGTACGAAGAGGTGGTACGATTACTGGTCTTCCGGTCTCAGGGGAAGCAGTGATCGCGGCCACCCTTGCGAACTATAGGGGGCTGTTTCAAGAGTTGATCGGGGAATGGGAGTTCGTGGAGCAGGAGTGGACATTGAACTGGATCCCTTTGGGGAGGCTTTCGGGGCAGTATGGCCTCGGTTCTTTCACAGAGCGTCAGAAGGGTGAAGCTGCAGCTAGCTTCGAGAGGAGGCCGCATGCCCACAGAGGGCACGGAGGGAGTTGAGGGCGTTCTTCCTTTATTTCTTCGGCCGGGTCCTCTTCTCGACAGCCTCGGATAAGGTCTCCTCTCATTCCCTATTGCTGATGAGGGACCTGGAGGGCATGGGACGCTATGTCTGGGGAGCGGCGATGGTCGCCCATCTCTTCGCGAAGCTCTCAAAGAAGGTGAAGCGGGCCGGGGGCAAGAATCTTGGCGGATTTGCACCCTTTCTCCAGGTATGTGTGAGTAGAGGGTGTTTTTCTTTAATAGCTTGACTCGTTTAATTTTGATAGTTTCCATCTTGCTCGACAGGTCTTTGGGTATGAGCATTTCGCAATTGACCACCCGACTCCGGCTCCCTTCGATCGTGCCCTTCCTTGGACCATGAGATGGGCACCCCGGGGATCTTCACGCTTGCACCGCCTCGTCCAATTCCGAGAGGGCTTCCGCGTCTTGATGGAGGAAGAGGTACAAATTTTTCTTTGAGTTTTCTTTGGTTTGTATTTGGTTTTCTTTTGGCTAAGCGCTCTTCCAATCTTTTGATGCTTTCTAGATGACGTGGAGGCCCTATACGGAGGAGGAGGTCCTCGAGGATCTGTCAAGGGACGTCTGGGTGAACTACTTCAATGAGGTCGTGTTTCATGTGATCAGTCGGGTCGTCCGCTAGCTTGGGTTCCACCAGTGGGGGCCTAATACTCTATCGAAGCACCCCTCGATCCCGGTGGCTGGGATTCCTAGGGATACGAACCTCCTGAGGAACTACGCTATGTATGTGGCAGGATGGATGAGCCGGGGTGTCTTGGTGGAGCGTCGACCCGAGGTGTCTTCAGACGACGACTACCTGGCTTGGTATCGTCAGGAGTATGCGGGCATCCTTGGGACGATGGAAGAGGAGATCCCAGACGCCTACGTAAGTTAGAAACCCTTCTCTTCTTTCTCATTCTCTTTTGTTTGAATATTTTCTGAGTGGTGTCTCTTTTGCAGGTTGAGTTGAATGAGATGGAGAAGAGACTCAAGACCGCCAATGAGCACCTTCGAGTGTGTAGTGGGCAAGTGGAGCACTTGAGGGCTCAGAGGCGCCGGTTACAGGACCAAGTTTGGGTCCTCGAGGCTCAGGTGGATGTTCTGTCGAGAGCGAGAGCCGTCAGTGCTTCTTCTTCTTCTGCTCCTCCTCCTTCCATGGTTGTCGAGCGAGAGCTCGAGTTGACGAGGGAATTAGATGCGGCCCAGAGCGAGTTGGTGGCCACACGGATGGAGTTGGGCCAGGTGAGAGGCAGGGCTTCACGGGCTGAGGAGGAGACAGACCGGCTGAAGTCCATGATGGCATCGAGAGAGGAGGAGTTCATCACCTAGGCCGCGAGAGGGACTCCCTCCAGACAAGGGTGTCGGAGTTGGGGGCTTCGGCGGGCGTTCCCGGGGGTTTGATGGGGGATTTGCTCCGTTCTCTCCAAGCTGCCGGGGATAGAGATCGAGAGGCACTTTGATTGAGCGAGGATAGGCTTCGGGTCGCTGAGGCGAGATCAAGGGAGCTCGAGGAGCCGTTGAGGGCGGTGGAGACGCGTCTTCGAGGGAGGGTGGAACGGAGAGATAGAGATATTCAGCAGGTCCTCCTCTGGGAAGCCACCATGCGAGGGAAATTGGTCGATGGAGGGGTTATGACCGAGGCGGACCTCAACCTCCTTCCTCTTGAGCTCGAGCATTCTGCCTCGGCTTCTCTAGCTACCGGGGCCACCTTCAGTTGCGCTTCTCGTCCCTCGGCGTCCAGGAGTCGCGGGATATACGCAAGGGCCGCATCTTCAGTTCGAGAGACTCCTGCCGCTCCTGATGCTCTAGAGGTCCAGTCTTCTCATCAGCAGCCGCTCCCTTCCCAACCAAGTCAGGACGTTCTTCCTACTCAGCCTCCCGCAGATGATGATAACACACCGAGGTATATTCCCTTGTGTCTTGGTTTAGGTAGAAGAATAGTATATATGCAAGGAATTCATGCTTTTTTTTTTTTTTGACTCAGGTGATATTTTTGGTGATGTTTGGCCCAAGAAATTCTAGATGGAAGCTTTGGACTCTTTCCCATTTATCTTTTGTTTATTTCTATAGTTTTAGGCCTTCCTTTTCATGAATAATTTCCTTTTCTCCTTATTTTTCTGGGTGTATGGACAAACATGGGTGTTTTTAAGTTAGTTTTGTTGGTTTTAACTTGGTTTTATATGTGGAATGGTTTCATAAGGCTTTACGGGTGGATGAATGGATGAATGGATGTATAGTTTGGTGTATGATTTTGGTTTTGATGGTCGCTTGATTTGTATTTATGCAAGTTTTATGTATGAATGTGTATGAATTGTGTGTGCACAGGTTTCGGGCGGGGGGGGAGGGAATGTTTTTTATAGGTACCAAAGGAGTTGAAGAATTGAAAAGATGGGACTGACATGGCTGAAATAGGTGTAGGCAGGGGGCGGCTAGTACAAACTAGCCGCCCCGTGAGGGGCGGCTATTGTAGGTTAGCCGCCCCTTGCCTGGGGCATGTTACCTGAAACAAAGGGCTGGGGCGGCTAGTGTATTCTATCCGCCAGGTGAGGGGCGGCTAGTCGGGTTTAGCCACCCCCTGTTTGGGGCAATTTTTGGTTCTGGCACTTCTGTTTGCTACTGCTGAAAGCCTTCGCGAGTATTTTAACCTTCGAGAACTGTAAAAACATCCTTTCCATGGACAAAGTGTTAAATCTGTCCGGATTCTGCCCCTGCACTGACTTTCGAGCCCTTCTTGCTTGAATTATCAAGGGCTACAATCCATCTCAAGGTAAATGGAAAGATAATGCGAGAAAGTAAAGTGTGGAAAACCATGCCTTAGTACGCAAGGGAGGGATTCCAAGTGCGTGAGTGAAGAAAAATCTTAAGTATGTGTGAAAGTGGAATAATTTCTTCTCAAGCATGTGCGGAAGGGCATGAGATGAGTGTAGATGGGGACAATTTTATTGTTGGTACGGGGGGGGGGGGGGGGGTCAATTTTAGTATTTTAAGAAAATCGGATGCCTATGTGTTTTGGAAAAGGGAAATGCGAACGCATGCGTAAGTATACATGGCATAAGGGGGCATTTTAATTCTTCAATGGTCTTTTATGTGAGAGGGCAATGGTTTCGATTTTCTTAAGTAAAAGATACCATCAATTCTCTATGGAGGGGCCCTTGTGGTCACTCGTGTCCAAACTAGGATTGTATTTGAAAGGTTTAAGCCTTAGGTGTCGGTTTTTCTAGGTTCATGGTTCTCAAATGCTTGATCGTATTATTCTAAACATGCTGAAAAATCCATGAGTGTACCAGGAGTCAAGTCAGATAAGCTTCTTTTGGACAGACAAGTTTCTAACTGAACTCATGTGTGTGTGCAGTTGTAAACAGAAATGGTCTACCCTCGGTCAAAATTTCACCTTTTCCGGTAGACATAGTTCAATTTTGAATCCCATTGCAAAAATGAAAAGGGGGGGGGGAGAATGGGGTAAGAATAATATCTTCCTTTTGGGTAATATTTTAGAATTATCCCAGTCTAGCATATGTCCTACTTTCTAGGTCCCTCTGGCTTTCTTCTTTTTATCACTTCTTTATTTTGGGTGGAAAGTACAGTCCGTTGTTTAGACCTGTACTAGTATAGCCGTTTGTTTGGCATATACTTGTGCGTAAAGGCGTGAAAGCCTGCTAAAGTAGAGAGTTTAACCTATTCACTTGGGTGTTATTTTTCTTTTGTTGGCCTCTCATTGCCTGATTTTTTTTATTTGATGGGGGGGGCTCTTCTATTTTTCACCCCGATTCTTTTCATGCTTCCCCTCTAGAAGTGTTTGTATAGTGCCAGAGCCAGTTTGGGACATATGCCAGGTCCAGGTAGTTCCTCATTTTGAACTTGGGTTAATACGAGTGGGGCGGAAATAAGTGAGGTTTGCTTTAGGGTTTTAAAATTGTCCCAGTCTATGGGGTAGGCAATTTCTCTTCTATTAGGTAAATCAATTATCCGGTTATACGTGCGTGAAGGAAGCGGCATGATTGGCGGATATGTGTTCAAATAAATACGAGTTTATCTTTGAGAGTTTTATAATTCTATCATCAAGTACTAAACGCTGAAAATTGCAGGAAGAAAGAATAATAATTCTCAAGTATTGAAAGCTACTTATGCATGGAATTTCTTTAGATAAAGTGCATTCCACAAACCTGAAACCTCGACTCCTTCGGCATCTACCAAGCGGTAGGCATTCCCGGAATAGGCATGGGTGATCACATAGGGTCCCTCCTATGTGGGTTGCAACTTCCCTCTTGGGTGAGGCTGTCTTGATGGCATGATTTGCTTAAGTACTAACTCCCCGATTTTAAATTTTCTTTCTTTTACCTTCTTCTCAAATGCCCTTGCCACCCTTCTTTGGTAGGCCTGGGCATGGTCTGCCGGTTTTAATCTTTTCTCGTATAGTAGTTCGAGGCGTAGTAGAAGTGCCTCCCTCCTTTCTTCAATCTGGAGGTCTTCTTCTAGTACTATTCTTAAGAATAGAATGAGAATTTCGGAAGGTACTTCCGCCTCAAATGTGAGTGAATGGGGAGTTTGACCAGTGGGTGTTCTAATGGAGGTTCGGTATGCCGAGAAGGCGTCTACCAATTTATCGGGCCAATCGGTGGCCTTGTGGGTTTCTACCGTCTTCTTTATAATTTTGAGCAAGGTTTTGTTGATGGCATCTGCTTGTCCGTTCCCCTGGGGATAATATGGCGTGGAATGATGAAGTTCTATATGATGTTTATTGCATAGGTCTTGGAATTCTTGGGAGATGAATTGGGGGCCATTATCGGTTATAATCACTTTGGGGGTACCGGACCGTGCAAGGATGTGAGTGCGGACAAAACGAGCCAGGGTAGAGATTTTAATTACTATATAGGATTCGGCTTCAGCCCATTTGGTAAAGTATTATGGTGAGGGTGAAGGCTTTTTGGGTGGTGTTTTCTATAGTGTCCCAGAGCGGTCCTATCACATCTAATGCCCACATAGAGAAGGGCCATGGTGAAGTCATGGGGTGTAAGGAAGATGCTGGTGCATGTATTTTGTTGGCATGAGTTTGACATTGGATACAGCGCTTAACGTATTTGTTGCAGTCCCCTTGAGTGTGGGCCAATAGTAGCCCATTCTTAGTACTTTTTTTGCTAGCATTTGGGTGTTGACATGCCCTTCACATACTCCAGAGTGAGCTTCTTCTACGATGATATATGCTTCTTCATCATCCAAGCATCTGAGTAATTCTCTGTTGAAGGATGCTCGAAAAAGTATCCCTCCTCGGAGGCAGTATTTGACTGCTATCCTTTTAACTATTTTCTGGTCATTGCTAGTAGCGTAGCCTGGGAATGAACCATCTTCAAGGTAATTTTTATTGTCAAAGTACCATGGATTTCCATCATCCATATCTCCTATATCAAGGGCTAGGATTTTCATGGTACTAGCGCTTTTGTCTGTTTGGTCCCTTTTTAGGAGATCTTGAGTTTTACAGTCTCGAAGTTTGGGGGCAGATGTTTCTAGTCTTTGGATAGTGACTGTTTCAGATGTCCTAGATATGGGGAAGGTGAGTTAAAGAGGCTAGAGAATCCGCAAGAATATTGCCGGTCCGTGGTATGAAAATGTGGGTAACCTTATGGAATTGTTTTAGCAGGACTATGGCTAGTTCTCTATATGGCTTCAACTTTGGGTCTCTAGTCTGGTATTTTTTAAGAGTTTGGCGGATTACTAAGAGAGAGTCCCCAATGATGTCTAAACTTTTAACTCCTAGGGCTAGGGCTGCCTTCAAACCTGCTATCAGGGCTTCGTGTTGGGCAATATTGTTGGTGGCATTAAACGTAAGCTGAAACGCTCGTGGGATAATGACGCCCTCGGGGGAGTTTAATGCTATTCCTATTCACTTTCCTTTTTGGTTGACTGCTCCGTCGAAGTATAGCGTCCAAGTCTTTCTATATTTTTCTTCAATAAGCGCAAATATTTCTTCGTCTGGGATGTCAGTTTTCACTAGTTCATAATCAGGGAGGGTGAATTGAGCGAGGTGGTCAACAATAGCTTGCCCCTTGATGGATTTTTGAGTGGCATACGTGATGTCAAACTCATTTAACTGTACTTACCATCGGGCTAAGCGACCAGTTAATACAGCTTTCTCAAATAGGATCCTTACTGGGTCCATTTTTGCAAAGTACTTGACTTTGTGGGATAGAAAGTAATGACGTAGTTTTTGGGAAGCGCACACTAATGCTGAGCAAGTTTTTTTTCTGGGAGGGTAGGCTTTTTCATATTCGATCAGGGTCTTACTTAGGTAGTAAATAGCCTTTTCTTTCCTTCCTATATCTTCGTGTTGCACGAGCACTGCACCAACGGCTTCCTTGGTTGCAGCTATATAGAGAAGCAGAGGTCATCCGGGCACTGGGGCTGAGAGGACTGGGGGATTGAGTAGGTACTTTTTAGGATATCGAAGGCCTTTTAGCATTCGCTATCCCAGTTAAACCTAACTCCCCCTTTTAGCAGTTTGTAAAAGGGACGACATCTTTCAGCATGTTGTGAAATAAATCTCCTAATAAATTGCAACCTTCCTATGAGCCCTCTCAATTCCTTTAGGTTCTTAGGTGGGGGCATTTGGGCGATGGATTTTGCCTTGGTCGGATCTATTTCGATCCCCTTTTGCCCACCATGAATCCCAAGAGTTTCCCGGAGGAGACACCGAAGCGACACTTCTTTGGATTCATTTTGAGTGAAAATTCTCTGCATCTCTGTAATACTTGCCTAAGTATGTTTGCGTGTCCTATTCGAGTCCTAGATTTAACTAAGATATCATCCACATAAACTTCTACTAGTTGTGCATCATATCATGAAATATTGAGGTCATAGCTCTTTGATATGTTGCACCTGTATTTTTAAGCCCGAAAGGCATTACTATATAGCAGTAAGTTCCCCAGGGTGTGGTAAAGGAAGTCTTTTCTTGGTCTTATTCTGCCAACCGATCTGATTGTATCCGGAAAAGCCATCCATGAAAGAGAGCATCTCATATCCTGCCGTGTTGTCGACAGGGAGGTCAATATGTGGGAGTGAAAAGTCATCTTTTGGGCACGCTCGATTGAGGTCCTTGAAGTCGATGCATACCCAGATCTTACCATCTTTCTTGGATATCGGAACGATATTAGCTACCCATTTTGGGTATAAGACTACTTGGATAAATTTAGCCTGGTGGAGCTTGTCTACCTCATCTTTGATTTTTAAAGCCACATCTGATGAAGGCGCCTCATTTTAGTTTTACTGGTTTTGCATTGGGTTCTAGGATTAACCGATGCTCGACTAAAGAGGTGTCTAGTCTGGGCATATCTTTGTAAAACCATGCAAAGACGTCTTTATACTCATGTAATATTTTAACTAGGCTCTTTCTCTAATTGTGATTCAGTCCCGCACTAATCAAAATAATTTTGGGGTCAGCCTCTGTCCCTAGGTTTAGCTCTTCTACCTTCTCGTCCGCTTCTTCCATCTTTTCATCAAACCTTTGAAGGCTTTGCTCGAATTCTTTAGATAGGTCTTCTTCTCCTCCATCGTCCTCATCACAGATTTCGAAGACCCCTAGACCATCGTCTAAGTTTTCTAGGTTATCTAGGTCTAGTTCTTCTATAACTGCTATTGACTCAAACTTTTCTAAGCCCAACATGGCCCTGCTACACTCTTCTAAGTTGCTAATGATCTGGTCAAGTATCTGACTCCTAGTAGGTCTAATTGTCTTAGACGAGGTACTAGGGTTGGGACTCTTAGCTTGACTGGCTAGACGTTGTAGTTCATTCAGGAGATCAGAGTTATCACTGGAAGGGTGCCATGCCGGGGTAAAGTCATCTTTGTCGAACAGGGACCCTAGGGTTTTGGTTTCCATCCTTTTTTTTGTAACAGAAAAGACACTTATTATTCACAACCAACTGCATTGGTGGGAGTGTTTCAACCGACTTTCCTCCAGCAGTTGGCGCTCTTTTGTTGCGATGCTTGAGCACTGCGAGGAAAGGAGGCTTGGTCAGCTGGAGTTTTACCATCTGATGGCGAGTGTGTGTTTAGGTGCTTATCAGGGTGTGGAAATAACCAATCAAGGGAGCCAGAGAGATAGTCTGGCTCTCTTTCCTGGATAGGGTTTAGGGGGCGGGGGTATACGGTCTCCTTAGCTGGTTCCGCGATCAGTCCCTTTATGAAATGTTCGTATAACTTCCAATTGTATTTTTCTTTTAATTTAGTGTGACGTTTGGATGATCCAAGGCCTCTTTTATCTAGCCATGTTGGGAGTTTGATGGGGTCCAAGATCCCATTTTTTAGACCCAAGGTTCCCCCGGGGAGATGACCCATGATCCCCATCATGTGCCAGCCAAGGTTCTTAAGTCTAGAGTGGCTTGTCTCTGTGGTACCAGAGAGAGTGTTCCGAGGATTTAGCCAATCGGCTGGGAAATCTAAGATGTAAATGGTGCCTTCTATAGGTTTTGGGTCACTGGTTTTCACAGCAATGGTTTCATTATCGGTGAACCTCGATTTAGGTCCCTTGACCGTGTCTCCCTGTATTTTGATTATTTGATCTCCCAAGGGAAATTTCAAGCACTGGTGTAGGGGAGAGGAGACTCCTTTTATAGATGCTAGCCACTTACATCCTAGGATCATATTATAGTCGGAATCCATCTCTAGGATGTAAGTTTTAGCGCTAGTTTCGAGGATCGGACGAGCCGTTTTGTCATAAGCAAATATACGGGTGTCCGTTTCGAGGAGTGTGGTTATGTGTTTGTCAATGTGCTCGAAGGTTTGTAGTGATATGAGGTTTACCCCCGCACCGGTGTCAATTATAACCTTATCCACTGAATATCC
Organism: Acorus calamus; assembly: GCA_030737845.1. Lineage (NCBI taxonomy): Eukaryota > Viridiplantae > Streptophyta > Magnoliopsida > Acorales > Acoraceae > Acorus > Acorus calamus. The sequence goes on along the minus strand of CM060872.1, from coordinate 9,469,716 downwards.
TTCGAGGTCAACTGTTATGCATAAGGTTGAGGTGTTAATGACCTTATCATGGACGTCTTCTTTGGGTCTAAAGGTTATGACTGGCCCTAGTCCCGCAGAGGCTAAAGCTATTGGCACCCCTAGGGTAGAGATTTGCGGGTCAACTTGGATTCTCTCCAAGAACATTCTTAGGGCTTGCTGGTGATGTTCTAAGGTTTCGATTAGCTCTAAGATGGAGATTTTTGCGGGGATTTTTCAGAGTTGGTCTAGGAATATCGATCTTATCTCCGGCGCGGGGGTCCTCGATTTCTGTTTCGGGCAGGGGGCATCTATAAGAGAGGATAGCGTTGAAAATTCGGCCTGCCCCTAGTAGTATGATGGTTCAAAGCGTCAATGGTGGTTCGGGGATCTTGTTTTGATAGGTATAAACTTTCGTTAATTGGTGAGATGGGTAATAGTTGGTGGATTTTAGGGGAGGGGGACTTTACGAGGCTTGGCAGAATGGGGGAGGGGGATGGTAGGATTAAACCATCTGGGATGATTCTGGGTGACTCTTCGTGGTCAGTGGCCTTTATGGTGTAGACACTTTCAAAGCTTAGGCTCTTCGGTTCTTCTAAGAGAGTCTTCGTGGATGGTCTCGGGTTTTGAGTTTTGGCTCCTACAGGGCTGGGATCTTCTGGGGTTTGCTTGAAGAGTGGGCTTAACCGCACTTCTAGTGACCTCGTAGATGAGCTGTTTCTAAGTCCCCTGATGGTGGCCCAATCTAGGCGCCTTTCTTCATCAAGGTCGTAGATGATGTCTCGAAATGAGGGGCATTGTTCGATAGTGTGCCCGTGATGTCGGTGATATTGACAAAAACGGGTGGTGTCGGCACCGATAGGCGAAGGTCTAGCCATGGGTAAGGAAATGCCATCGACTTTTACTAAGGCCCTAAAGATGTTGCCTAGGGTTTCTGGAAGGGGTGGATAGCTATCCCTTCTGTTTGACCATCTCGGGCCGTAGAAGGAGGAAGGTGTAGCCTTATCACGGGGGATTTGTGTGGGTTGTTTAGGGTTTATGCTTTGTGTTCTTGGGAGAGCAGAATAAAAGGGGGTCCTAATTTGGTTCCGATCTTGGACTATGGGGACCCGAATTGTAGAATTATGGGCTATGGGGTTTTATTGCGTCGGTACGGGGACAGGTACTAATCGAGTAGCAAAATTTTGGTTGGTTGGCCGAGGCGGCGCATACCCGGATGAACCGGACGTGTACTGTCTCGGAGCCGTTCCTCGATCAGGAATTCGTGCTCCGTTCGGGTAGAGTGCCGATACTTGTGTAATCCCTTCTACCGTGGGGTTTGCGCCTTACGTGGCGGTTGTCCAACCCTATGGCTGATAGGTGGGGACTGGGTTTGGACTACTGGGGCTGCACAACGGGAAATCATGTCTCCGTACGAAAGGCTCGTAAGAAGTTCTGGACTCAGGATCTGTAACATCATGTCAATTTCTTGACATTCCGTGAGTTGTAGGCCGGTTCGGTGCACAAGTGTGCGCCACCAAGCATGTATTGTTCAAATTCCTCCCTAGGCCTCATTCTCTCTATGGTTAAATCTGAAATAGAGGGGGTTCTGATCCTCTGGTAACCGTAGCGGTCCAAGAACTTCTCGCTTACTATCGAGAAGTTCGACAAGTGATCTACAGGGAGGGTGGAGAACCATTGCAACGCTTCTCCTTCCAATGATTTCTGAAAGACGAAGACTAGCAGAGGTTGATTATCTAGAAACTGTGACAACTGAGACTTTTAGACCATAATTAAACTAAATTTTTAGTCATATTTCTGATATTCTAAATTTGTATAATTTGACATGGTTGGAATCCTTGTGTTGTTAGCTTTCCAATGCTTTTTACGGATCATGAATCGGACTTGTATCGTGCAAGTTATAGCCATTTTTGTGCCTTGGGGAAAACTGCCCAGAGGCGGCTACTTGAAAGTAGCCGTCCCTGTCGAGGGGTGGCTACTCGAAAGTAGCCATCCCTCATCAGGCGGCTCAATTCAACAAGCCGTCGGGCACCTGTGCACAGAAACGCATAAATTTTGGGATTTGATGGAACTGTCAAATATTTGATTGTTTTCTTCCGGGGTAAGTCATTGCACGTGTTTAACCTTATAAATGCCTAGTTTTGGATGCCCTAGGACCCATTTGAAAACCCTAATACGAGTCCTCTCTCTCCCTTGTTTTATCAAACCCTAAAAGAGGTCTTTTGGGACATTTTTGAAAGAAAGTCCTTTGTGGAATAAAGTGGGTTCTTTTACTTCATTTTTCTTTAATAGTATCAGAGTTTTAATTGCTACTGATCACCAATGATGGGTTCATCCCGAGGTGATTCGGGTTTGTGTGGTTTTATGGGTTTTTCCTTCATTTTATTTCATGATTTTATTGATATTGAATTGTTTTGGATCTTGATGTTATGTTAATCCGTTGATGAGGTTTTTAAGATGTTTTTACAAGATTTACATGTTATTTTTGAATATTTATACATAGATCATGGTTAGGGTTATTTTTCTTAAGATAGAAAGCATGTTTAGGGTTTCTAATGCCTTGTTTTGGGTACCACCTTGCATGAACCCGAACCTCATATGATTTCATCAATGTTTTGATGATTTTTATCGCTGATCCATGTGATTTATTCGTATATATATTAGATCTATGGTTTTCAAGGTTTTTCGGATGGATTATATAAGCTTTCGATGCATTACTCATTGCCTTGCATGGATCTAGGGTTAGGAAGACATGATCATCATATTAAATTTATTAGATCTAGATCCTTGTATGGTTATGATGTTTTCTGTTTTCATATATCCAGATTTATATTATTTATTATTTGGGTTTTGTCGATTTATCGATGTTTGAATAGAAATCATGCCTAGGTCTACACAAATTTTTCATGCACAATAGAAACATGTATTAGGATATTTTATCACCATCAACCTACTGTTATTTAATATTTAAACACTATTTTAAGGTATGAAAATATATGGTGTTAAAATTACCATTTTTCAAATTTGTTCTATAGAGGTTTCATCGTTTTTCGGTATTTTGATTTATCATCGAATCGATCATTTAGGGGATCAAACTTAAATATTTTCAATGTGTTTTTATATGTATTTTCTGTATGAGAGAGAGAGGGTACATGTTTTTGAATGTTTGGGTAGGAAGTCGGGGTCATTGAGGGCATATTTGCTGTTTTGGGTCTGTCGGGGGTGGCTACTTGAAAGTAGCCGTCTGAGATCAGGCGGCTAGGTTTGAGTAGCCGTCAGAAGCCAGGCGGCTACATTTGAGTAGCCGGCTGAGCCCAGTATTTTTGGTGATCTTTGATTTAATTAACCATTATATTCCGTTTCTGATCTGGTTCATTGGTATGAAAATCTTCAGGAGCAGTAGACTCTCGTTAGCTTCCTTGTTAGTCCGGTAGTCTTGTATAGGACCGGAGGTGAGTGGGTCTAGTCTCTATATAGATTCGAAACTATCATATTTATATCATGACCGCATCATGCCTATGTTATGAATACAACTATTATTTTGTGTATAGAGCATGTGAGCATGTCATCATGATAGATATGGTTATTTTTGTATGTCGTAAATGTTTTTTGGATATTATGTTATATTGTATAGCATGCGGAAGCAGTTGGTGTGTTAGTAGTTGTTCTTGCATGCATATCATTCATCTGCGTGACATCGTCTGCGTGCCGAAGGTCTGCGTGACTCAGTCCAGTGGGACTGTGTCTGCGTGACACCCGTCTGCGTGACGATTGGTCTGCGTGATCAAGCTCTAGTTGGAGCACTTTTGGCTGCGTGCCATACAGGCATGCGTGTTCGTTGCATCATGTGCATCATATAGATAGTTTGAGATGGTGGTTATTTCCTCTAAAGAGATGCATTCCATTTTATTGAGATATTTGTGAAAATTTATATTTTTGTTGGTTCAGATATTTTGGAATTTACTATGAAGGTTTTAATATTGTTATTATTATTATTATTGGGACACTAAGGTCCATTCACTAAGCGTGTGGTAGCTCACCCCTCCTTTTCCCAACCTTTCAGAGTAGCCGTTGGCGATCGTCGTTCGTAGGTGGGCATTGGCGATCTAGTTCGCGTTTATTCCGTTGCATTCGTAGGTGCTTGAATAAGCATTCTTCTTGGCATGTAGTGGACGTCCTTAGCTTTAGCAGCAAAACTAGGAGATGTTTTATTTTAAGCAAATAAAGTACTCGTGTGTAATCATTCGTCTAAGAATGAATTATTGTGATCCTGGATTTGGTTTATGTTTATTTTTTAAAAACTTATATGTTTTGAATTAATATGTTAATTTATTTCATTGAAAAAGTTTGAGGTTGACGTGACGCACCGTATCGCATGCCTTAATAGAGGATAATGGGTACGGGGGCGTTACAGAGTGGTATCAGAGCTTAGGTTTTCCTGTTAGGGCTAAGGACATAGGATAGAGATGTTAGGCCTGCATTCATATAGGTCACGTTCTAACTGGGTGTTATTTTATTAGAGAAAACTTGAGATGTCGGGCAACAACAACAATTTGCGTCAGGATCTCCAAACCCTGACCAACCTGGTGGCGCAGACGATCCAACACCAAAATGACATGGCGTTGCGTCGTTTGGGAGACAACCAGAATTAGCCAAAGCAACTGGTGATGAGATTCAAGAAACTGGATCCGCCAGTATTCCGAGGCGTTGGCACCGATCCATTGGCACCAAAGCACTGGATCACTGAGCTCGAAAGAATCTTCAAAACCATGTTGCTGACCGACAGCCGACGTATTCTCCTAGCGGCTCATCAACTGAGAGGGACTGCTATCCAATGGTGGAACATCCATCAATAATCTCTAAACTGCGGGATAGAACAAATTACTTGGAAAGAATTTGTAGAGATGTTCTACAAAAAATATTTTCCTCCGGCGGAGCGTGATTGTATTATACAAGCGTTCCTAGATATTCGCCAAACCCAGGACATGACGGTGGCACAATACGAGGAAAAATTTCTGGAACCGTCACACTTTGCGCCTCATTACATCTAGATCGAAAGTGAAAAATGTCGTCGCTTCCAAGAAGGGCTAAGGAGCGACATTCGTCATAGACTGCGGAACCTCCGAATCGGGGTCTATGATGAGCTGAAGGATTGCGCGCTGGTCACAGAACATGACTGCTTGGAATGGAAGAAGGAAAACGAAGCTCGTGCAAAGAACAAGAGTAATCAATGTTTCGGTGGGGGTCAGAGGACAGATAACCGAAAGAGAAACTTCGTCGACAATAATCGAGGGCAAGAAGTGCGCGGGAAAATCATCTGCTACAACTATCAGGAGCCGGGACACAAGTCTATCGAATGTCCACAACCGCGGAGAGACAGCCGAGCATGCTATAATTGCGGAAAGCTGGGACATCGTCAGGCCGACTGCACTGAACCAAGAAAGGCGCAAAGCGGAGAGCCAAGGCAGCAAATCACTGGAGGAGCAGGAACTTCAAGTTTTCGTAATCAGACACAGCCGCGTGGACAAGTTAATGCCCTGTCTGTGGGAGATGTTCGCGCGACTGACGAAGTCGTTCAAGGTACCATTTCTGTCACTGGTCATGATGCATTCGTATTATTTGATTCTGGAGCTTCGCACTCGTTTGTGTCTGCCAAATTCGTAAATCGTGCAAATCTGGTGTCGAGTTCTCTTGAGAGACCTTTTATTGTTTCAACTCCTACTGGTGAATTAGTCGCCATCAGATCAATCTACCGAGGGTGCATAGTTCAGATAGAAGACCAATGTTTGGTGGCGAATCTCTTGCTCTTGGAGATTCAAAAGTTCGATGTCATCCTCGGCATGGATTGGCTCTCTGCCTATCATGCTAACGTGGACTGTTTTTAAAGACAGTATCATTCAAGATTCCAGGGTTACGAACGTTGCGATTCATCGGTGATGGAGGTGTGGGACCATTGGGTCTTATTTCGGCATTGCAAGCTCAGCATCTTCTGGAGAGCGGTTGCATGGGGTACATAGCAAGCATTGTTAATACTAAGGCGGTGAAAGCAAGTATCGAAGGAACATCGGTGGTCGCTGAATTTCGTGAAGTCTTTCCCGACGATCTACCGGGACTACCACCTGATCGTGCAATTGAATTTTCTATCGATCTAATTCCTGGTACGGAGCCAATATCAAAAGTCCCTTATTGTATGGCACCTTCAGAGTTGGCAGAATTGAAGGCACAATTGGAGGAACTGCTGGAGAAAGGATTTGCACGACCAAGTGTATCTCCTTGGGGTGCACCAGTGTTGTTCGTCAAAAAGAAGGATGGTTCGTTGCGTCTATGCATCGATTACCGTCAGCGTGTGGGGGTTCCGGGGATTCGGATCTGATGCATGCCCTGGTGGGCTCGGTCGGATCGTCTTCTCGGAAGGGTGGTGTCGTTCTTGGTCGAGTCGCCCGACAGCGGCTCAAGAGGATTTAGGGGGTGTGTGATCACCACCTGCTTTTTTTAAAAAGCAGAAAAAAGGTTGGTGTTGGATTTGGTCACCTACGTGGGGAGTTTGTGGGATCTCCGCTCTGAGACACGGATATACCGTACACAGAGGTGAAAAACAGGTAATCCTATTATGCTTTCAGGGCTTCACTAAAGGAGTCTTGGGACAAAGTGGTGCAGGAGGGGTGTGGATATGGGGCGGCGAATGGGTTTGAGCCATCGGGTATGGGGCGGCTACTAGGGTTTAGCCATCCAGGGCTTGGGTTGGTTTGAGTAGAACTTCGGTGGGAAATAGGTTTGATTTTGGACAGAGGTTAAGCTAGTTTAACCCGGGTATCTGGAGGGTGGAATGAGAGGGTGTTTTTGTGTAGGGAATGGATTTTTCTCTCACAAAAGGGGGCTCTCTTTCTCTCTCTCTATGGATTTCTAGTGGTGGAAGGGAATGGTCAATTGATATCAAGTGAGGATTGTGGATTGGAGATTGGTTGATGTTGTAAAAGTGTTTTTGAACCCCCTCTATTTATAGTAAAAAAGAGACAAGGGAATATCCAGGGGGTAATAGGACGGCTTGGTTAATATTGTTTTTTATTAGACCCCTCATTAATTCTCTGGTTCTTCTGTCAGGACCAGGTGAAGGGCGGCTAGTCCTAATTAGCCGCCCAGTATGGGACGGCTACTTCCTAGTAGCTGCCCCCATCATGACCTGCCAAACGTCCCATCTCTGACAAGCGGTGGCTTGGGTTAGTTAGTTGGATTGATTCGGCCAAGATCGGGCGGCTAAAGGTCACCACCCGCCGCAATAATCAGCATTTAATGCTGCTTTATGTGCCATTCAGGGAAGCGATTTAGGGTCGGCCATGGGGGCGGCTAGTGCTAACAAGCCGCCTGGGATGGGGCAGCTAGCTAGGGTTAGCCACCCCCTTCCAGGGCCTTAGGGGATTTCTAGGGTTTTGGGGTTTCTCTAGGTGGGTTTAGAGTTGGGGCTAGGTTTTTAGGTTTTTGGACCAAGGGTTTAGTTTAGGATGTGGGTTTCCGGTTTAGGGTTTAGGGTCAGGGTTTGGGCCAGGGTTTGGTTTAGGGTTAGGGTTTGGACCAGGATTTAGGTCTGGGTTTAGGTCAGGGTTAGGGTTTTCGGTTTTAGGGTTTAGGGTTATGGTTTGGACTAGGGTTTAGGTCAGGGTTTAGGTCAAGGTTAGGGTGTCCAGTTTCCTGTTTCCTGAAGTTTTGGTTTTCTATTAGATGCCCAAATGTGGGTTATTTCTGGGTGTTACTTGAAGTATTTCTGTCTTTCCAGACACTCAAAATTGGGGTATCTACAACATCGACCCTTCGCCAAGTCATCATCAAAAGCGGAGGAGCGATTAGCTCGAATCTCGCAAAACTTGACCTGTAGCTATTGCAATTTCTTAGTCAGGGCTTCGACTTGCTCTTCAGCAATTTGCGCCAGCAAAGAAAGGGAAGTCTGGTCAAAGGAGTGAGAGAATCTCTGCTTGAGGAGCTATCTGACACGTTCCTCAGCAGCTTTAGCCTGAACCAGAGTGACGGAGGCATCTCGGTGAGCCGGGTATTTAGCAAGCTCCGATGTATGGCGAGTTTGGTTCGTGATCACCAACTGTTCATCTATTGACTTCAGCTGAGCCTCCCTTCGATGAGCGAGTCCTTGGGCCGACCTCAATAGGGTTTTGAGCCTTACAGCCTCCGAGCTCCACTCGCCAAGCACCTACCAGATAACAAAGTTCTGGATAACAATTGATTAGTACATTGAAGAAAGAGGTCTCTGAAGAAAAAGTTGAGTCACTCACATTATAAAGCTCAGACCAAGCAGGGCAAAGAGTGCATCTGTTGTAGCCCGGCGAACACAAATCAGATCATCCTTAAGAAAATAGCCCCTAAGTCGGGCACTAGCATACTCCCTTCTGGCGTGATCAGTGAGGGAACATCTGGAGGAAGTGCCGGCTGATGTCGTCGGAATGGAAAATGAAGCTGAAGGAGTCTCAAACACGTTCACAACAGTAGACGGATCCTAGACTCCATTTACAGAGTCCGTCTCCTTAAAAGGTGAGGCAGGACGAAGAACTTTGGTTCTTTGCTTCACGGGAAGCGGCAGCCTCCGCCTTTTCCTGGAAGCAGATTTACACTTGTATGCAGCAGAATATTCGACCGCATCTTCGAATCCGTAGGAGACGAAGCAGTAGGAACGTCAGAGCCAGCAAACTCGAGGAGGAACCCGAAGCTCTTGGGGATGGAAAATTAGTATTTTCCAAAAATTCTTGTCCGGTAGATCCCGAGCGCGGGCTATTTGATCGAGCTTAACCATAGACAGATCATGAGTCTTTTTCTCTGACTCATCTGCAAAGAAGATAGAAGCATGGTCAGCTTGATATGAGATAGAGGAATCGTAAATGTACTGGCCCAATACTTACCAAGCTTGTCAGGACGAAACAGGCATGAGACTATCGCCTTTCCATCCACCACAGGAGCTGGAAGCACCCAGAGGTCAATCAGCTGTATCGGATTCTCATCCCGCCATCCCCTGTCGGAGGAAAGAAGTTTATCCACGAGGGGGACGGTGCCGGCCCTCACTCGCAGGTAGTACGTATGCTCCATCTTTAACAGGTCGTACAAATGGTAGATGTCATCAACCTCGAGATCAAGCTGCATCTTGCAGTTGATCAGGACGACGCACATCAGCACCCTCAATAAATTGGGAGAACACTGAAGAGGGTGAATCTTGAATCGATGCATGAAGTCTCTGACTAGCTTGGGGAGAGGGAACGAAAGAGCACTCCTCAACATCTATGAGGGATACTTGTACAGCTTGCCAGGAGCGTCATCCTTCACATTGTAGAAGGATCTGCAAGAGGTTGGATAGATGTTAATAGAGTCTGGAATGGACAAGGTGGACCGCAACCTCTGGACTATATCCATCAACATGGCAGAAAGCGAGAAGAAAGAAGGCTAAGATCGAAGAAGGTGAAACGGAGGTATTCCTTTTTCGGATGTTATGCCTACTGTTCTTTGAAACGAAACGCATTATATGGGAGTGGAAACTTCTCCTCGAGAACCCCCCGTAATCATGATGAAGGAGTACGAAAAACTGAGATCATGGAAAGATTTGCCACCGAAATCTTCTGTGCAAAATTCGAGGTACAGCTGGCGCAAGAGGCAAGGTGACGGTTCTGGACACATGGCAAGCATTTAATTACGACTTTCTTACGTGTCACAAAGATAAGGCTATTGCGAGCAGAGAAAAGCAATCCGTGAAGTCTGTTTGTGAAGCCTGTTCGTGAAATCTACTCGTGAGGACTGTTCGTAAAGCGTATTCGTGAAGGTTGCTCGTGGACGTCGCCTGTAAAGTCTTTTTGTGAGGTCTGGTCATTGAAATTTGTTCGTAAATGAGTCCTGTTCGTGATTTTCCTCAGCAACGACCTGGTATCTCTACCCAACATGCATACCTAAAGGTGCCATGACAATCGAAGTTTCACATAACGGAGAGTGATAGACGAACGAGTAGAAATATGAACAAGATCGAGCAGAAAAAAATAATTTTTTATAATTCAATGGATAATGGTTACACAAAAAGAAAAAGTACAAAGTATGTTCAGTTCTTTGTTCTATCTTCTACTCGGTCCTTTCCCCGGAGTTTTTTCTCCCGTACAGCGTGAACTAGCGTGGGCAGCACCTCGTTACTCATCTGTCGAAAACCACGCGAGTGGTCAGAGAAGCCCAGGTGATAGCCGCTGATGAAGTCGAGAAGATGTTCCGCTTCATCACCTTTGCACGCTTCACGGAGAGACCATAGCTGATGATCTATGGAAAGGGCAGCGGCACAAGCTGAGGCTTGCAAATTCCTAGATGGATCGTCAAGGGGGAAGAGGACCCTGTGCATGTGCTCCCTATGCGTAGGAGCTGCATCTGCCCCAACACCTAAGTTTGCAGGACGACATTGTTGGAGGCGGGTTGAACCTCCATATGGTGAGGGGAGAGAGCAATACCCTACTAGCATCAGGCGCTGAAGAAGAAATGGAAGGGGAGGATGATCGGATGGCGAGGGATGGAGTTAGTGAATCAGGAGAAGGCGGTGTTGACGTCAGATCCACCGGTTAGTGGAACAAGATCCAGAATCCAACCGGAGGAGCCTTTGAGAGCGCCACCTCGCCCCAACATGTGCGGACTGGGAGGAGGATGAACCAAACCCTGACCATCCACCTGCTCAACCACATCACCAAGAAATGTGGAAACCGGAGGAGCGCGTCTCAGTTCCTCCAACCCGAGCAACACCCACCATGACCGATCCGGATAGTCCATCAGTCGGGAGAATGGCGTCCACCTTGACCTCCTCGACCTCCGGCCTAGGGGCATCCACCATTGGCCTCCGGGGGTGACACAAGTAGCGCTGGGAAATATCCCAACCATCTGGCATCTAGGGACCCCAATCCAGCACCTGACAGCTCTCCCAATCGTGCATATTCACCCGAGAAATGTCGAGTACCAGTTCAGGTGCCCGGACATGGTGGGAGATATAGAAGAACGGAGACCGCCCCGAGGTCGAACCCTTGACCTGGTAGATCCCCTGGATCTCCGTCATGCCCAACTCAACCCCCATCCTCTTCCCCAACTCGACCACGCACATCAAGATGCAGTACACGTTGGGGACAATCAAGATGGGGTGAAGACGAAAGAAGTCAAAAAACTCAGCCACCAAGCGTGGCGGAGGCAGAGAAAGACCCCCATGCGTAAAATAACTCGGATGGAGGAGGACAGAGTCAAGAAAAAGGGTGGGGATCTCGTCCTTGGGCAACTCGTCGACCGAGAAGTCTGAGAAAATTTTCCAACTCACTTTGAAGGTCTGAAACAGCGGTGGTATTCTCCATTATCAGGGGTAACAAAAGTTTCAGAAGGCAGAGGGCGAGTTGGGTTGAAAAGTGCTTCTCATTCGACCTTTAAATACAGAGTCAGTGCAACACTTTTGAAAAGATGGCAGCAATAATTTGCTGCAGATATTAAGGTGTAATCAATGCCTCATAAAGGTTTAACGAAACCCTAAGAGACGCTGACGTTTGGATTTTCAAAGGAATGTCGTTGGAAGCCACGCGTCATTAAGAGATGACTTAGCAAATATGCCGTCGAATCCAGAGCGGATTAGAGAATCCCGAAGAGACAGGTGACCATATCCTTTGACTCCTGAAGAAGGGGGGGTTAGACCAGATTTTTCATATCTCCTGCTCTCTCGACACTTCAGAAGATTACAGGAGAGGGGGTATCTGTGGAGGTAAAAATCCGCACAAGGACACATGTCATGAAAGGACGATATGTGGGCCATCTGGCGTAAGGCCATCTCATAATGACGTCATCTGGTATGTCGACACGACTAGACTAAAGGATCTAGTCGGACGGTTGAATATCTCATGTAAAGATGGCACCACGAGTAGTCTAAGGTACGACCAGACGTCGGGACTGGTCGGTCGACCTTACTCCTCGCAAGAATACACAGAGACATGACGCACGGACATGTACATCAAGCGACACAGAGCAGACATAGAAATGGTCAGAAGACCACAAACATCTGTAACCGCCACGTTGGTACTTAACGCCCACTACCAGGAAAATGTGGGTAATTAAGGGATGACGTGGAGAGTAATTACGGGAAATGTTTCCATAGAAAAAAGCCCACTAACGCTTAGTTGCAAAATGGTTACAAAGTGACCAATTGAACTACATGAGACTCGATCCCTCCGGGGTACGTAGACAGCCCTATAAAGAGGTCGCGCGATATGCACTCTTTCGGGTATCGAATCGACTCAACATAATTGAGAAGAATCACAGTGACAACATAGTCAATTGTGATAGCCAGACATAGTCTATCCCTTTTCTACCGAAAAACCCATTTTGTTTAAGCCTACCACTAAAAATCCATTACCTAATTTCTTTGGAAGCTTTGAATCTAAAAATCACAAATTTAACTGTGGGGGAAAATTATCCACCTCAGTCTCCGATTCCATCTACTTTCACCTCCAACACCTACTTGGTTCTTCTTCGAGCTGCACTTCGATGGTCGTTTCGTCCCTCTCCAAATTCCTCCTCAAATCATCAGCTCCACCTCCCTGAATCCCCACTTAGTCCCGAAGTCCATCATCGTCTCCACTTATCTGAGACTCTGCTTCACTTGTGGGAGCTCCATGGTGGTGTGGTTTACTCTTTGAAAGAACATAATTTTTTATTTAATTTTTTTGTGGGCTAGTGTTCTTGCTTTATGGGGTGGGTATATAGCCCCCCTCCACTAAATGGAGTGCATATAATTGTACTCAACACATTACGTTTGCTTTTCATAAGCTGTAACGGCTAATTTTGTGTCACACAAACCGAACTCTTTTGGTGTACCGTACTTTCGTATAGGAAATACCCTTTTAATGCACAAAATACAAGGGGGTGGATATTCCCACAACCTACCTATTCAAATCCACCACCTTTAATTACAAAAAACCCCTATGTATTTTTTAGTTTTGTTGCCATTAAACCCACCACCGAAACCCTTTTCCACCTCCCTCTAGCACATCAAATTTTCAAACCCACCACCCAACTCAAAATAACAAAAGCTCCCACCCTCCCTTTCTCTCTCCTCCGTGCGTACTTTTCTTCCCTATTGACATTGACCACTCACATCAACTGTCTGGCGTTCTCCATTGATAGCTACCCTTGATTGACTGCCTTTCTAACATTGTCATGATGGGCTGTAGAGGCTGCTTGAGCTCTTGAGGTTACGAACATGGTGTCCAAGGTTCCCTCTCTGAAGAACCCCCACAACATTCCCCTTTCTCTGACCACAACAAATCCTAATGACCTCCACCTACTCAACCAATGGTCCAACCCAAATTATTGTTGGTATGGGATTCGTCGGGTGTCGATAAATCCGCGTTTGGCATGTGTGGGAATTCTTCGGGGATTTGGATCCAGTGCGCCCCTTGGCGGGCTCGACTGTATCGTCTCTCAGAAGGGTGGTGGGGTCTCGTTCCCGGTTGAGGCGCCTGACAACAGCACAAGGGGGTTCCGGTGTGTGTGTGTGTGATCGCCACCTACTTTTTCAAAAAGCAAAAAAAGTTGGGTTGGATTTGATCGCCTACGTGGGAGAGTTTGTGGGGTCTCCGCTCTGAAAAATACAGGATATACCGTACACAGAGGTGAAAAATAGGTATTCCTATTCTGCTTTTGGCTTGGCTACAGGAGTCTTGGAACAAATGGGGTGTAGGTGAGGGATGGCTAGTGGACTTGAGCCGTCGGATATGGGGCGGCAAGTCTAGGTTAGTCTGTCCGGGGCCTGGGTTTAACCTGGATTTTGGTGGGTGGATTGGAATGGATTTTTCTCCCACAAATGGGACTCTCTCTCACTCTCTAGGGATTTCAAGTGGTGGAAATGGGTTGTGAATGTGAATTGTGGATTGGGAATTCTTGAAGTTAAAGATGAATTTGTGAATGTGTATGAAAGGCTTGGGACCCCCTCTATTTATAGTAAAAAATAGGTAGGGGATTGTCCAGTGGGTAATAAAATGTCTTGGATAATAGTGTGTTTGATTAGACCCCTAATTGATTCTTTGTTTCTTCTGTCAGAGACCAGTTGAGGGGCGGCTAGTTGAAACTAGCCGTCCAGGATGGGGTGGCTAGTTATGGTTATCCGCCCCCATCATGACCTGACAAACATTCCATCTCTGACAAACTTGTGGCCTGGGTCGGTTACTTGGGTTGAACCGGCCAAGATGGGGTGGCTAAAGGTCCACAACCCGCTGCGTAATTATCAGCATTTAATGCTGCTTTATATCGGATCTATGGAAGCGGTTTGGGGTCGGCCAGGGGGGCGGCTAGTGGAAACTAGCCGCCTGTTATGGGGCGGCTAGTTAGGGTTAGCCACCCCTTTCCAGGGTTTTAGGTTTCTAGGGTTTGGACGAGGGTTTTCTGGGATTTTCTAATAATTGTTTTCTATTTTAATGTCCAAATGTGGTTTATCCTAAGTGTTACTTGAAGTATTATCATCTTTCTGGACGATCAAAATTGGGGTATCTACAATGACGTCGATGATGAAGAAGAAGTGCCATCAATTTCGATGAGATGAGGAAGGCCACCGAAGGCCGACTCTTCGACTGACTCGAGGAGGGCCAACCGAGGGCAATGGCTATGGTTAGGTCTGTCAACGGGTCGCGGGTCGACCCTGAATTTGACCCATTAAAACGCGTAAATACCCGACCAGTTTTGAATACCTGACCTGAAGGCCCGACAATCAAAATGGGTCGAGTATGGGTCCACCCTGACCCAATCCTATGGACCCGTTAGATCCCGATTGACCCAACTCAGATATAATGTGATTTTTTTATTTATGATCCAACCTAACATTCATGATTCAACCAAACTTGTATAAATAAATATTGAATAATCATTTAAAATGATAAACATTTGAAATACTTTGACAACCTTTTGACTTCATGGAAAAGCATTATAATCCAAACCATATTCCAAATGTTCTCTCATAAAACATTAAAAAATCAAAATAGTGAAGAACTATTTATAATATACTAGACTCTATTAAAAAGAAAAAACATAGTCATTGTAGGCTCTTAAGAAGTTCATCAACCTCTCTATGTCTGGTCTGGGTTTGTTAATGGGCCAACCCGATCCGTCCGATCCCGACCCGACCCAATTTGAGACCTGATATGGACCCAATCAGAAAGACCCGACAATCAAATGGGTGGGTCCGGGTACCACCCAAACCTGACTCGGACCCGACACCGTTGACATGCCTAGCTACGATGGTTGTAGTGCTATGAAAGTTTGGCAGTGCGGTTGCCGCAATGGCTTGTGGTGGTGGTGACGCAGTGGCTGTGGTGCTTGTGGCTGCAGTGCGGTAGTCCGGTGATATGTGACAACGACAAAGGAGGAGGGTGGAGGAGAGGGAGAAGAGAAGAGAGAGGTGGTGGGATTGAAAGTTTAGAAAAATTATGTATATACAGGGTTGTAGATACCTTAATTTTGATCGTCCAAAAAAAAGAAATTTACTTTAAGTAATATTGAAAAATAAATACATTTGGACATTCAAGTAGAAAACAACCTTAGAAAAACCAAAACCGGAGGCCGTGGTTCCATACTTAGAAATATCTAAGAGCCTGGATAGGGGCGGCTACTTGGAAGTAGCCGCCCCATATTGGGCGGCTAGTTCCAACTAACCGCCCCCCTGACCGACCCCAAACCGCTTCCCTGGATGGGACATAAAGCAACATTAAATGTTGATAATTACGGTAGGGTTGTAACCTTTTTAGCCGCCCCATCTTGGCCGGTTCAACCCTAGTAACCGCTTGTCAAAGATGGGAACGTTTGGCAGGTCATGATAGGGGCAGGCAACTTGAGAAGTAACCGCCCCATCCCGGGCAGGCTAGTTTCAACTAGCCGCCTCTCACCTGGTCCCTGACAGAAGAACAAAGGATTAATGGGGGATCAAATCAACCACCCTATTACCCAACTTGTTCTATTATCTGCTGGACACTCCCCTGCCTCTCTTTTACTATAAATAGAGGTGGTCCAAAATATTTCTAACACATCCCCACTTTCAATCCACACAATTCCCACTTGATCATCATACACAAATTCACAACACCCACATCTTCAATCCTTTGAGAGAGATAGAGAGAGAGTTCCATTTGTGAGAGAGAAAAATCCATTCCCAACACAAATCCAATCTCCCAATCCACTCTCCAAAACCCAGGTTAAACCAGGTTTAATCCTTTGCCAAGACCAAATACCATCCCTACCTAGGTTCTGCCCAAGTTGACCCAGGCTGTAGGCGGCTAACCTTAACTAGCCGCTCCATATCCGACGGCTAAGATCCAGTAGCCTTCCCCCACCTAGACCCCTAGTTGAACCAAGTCTCCTCTAATCAGCCCAGAAGTATAATAGGATACCTGTTTTTCACCTCTGCGTGCGGTATATCTGTATCCCAGAGCGGAGATCCCACAAACTCCCCTACGAAGGCAATAAAATCCACCCCAACTTTTTTTGCTTTTCAAGAAAGTAGGTGGCGATCACACACACCCTGGGATCCTCTTGAGCCACTTGTAGATACCCCAATTTTGACCATCCAGAAAAATGAAAATACTTCAAGTAACACCTGCAAATAACCCACACTTGGACATCAAATGGAAAATAAATCTCAAAAAACCAAAAATCCCTAAACCTTGGTCCAAACCCTAGAAACCTAAAACCCTGGAAAGGGGCGGCTAACCCTAACTAGCCGCCCCATAACAGGCGGCTAGTTTATACTAGCGGCCCCCTTGGTCGACCCCAAACCGCTTCCCTGTATGGGACATAATGCAGCATTAAATGCTGATCATTGCAGCAGGTTGTGACCTTTAGCCACCCCATCTTGTTCGGTTCAACCCAAGTAACCGATCCAAGCCATCGCTTGTCAGAGATGAGATGTTTGGCAGGTCATGATGGGTGGTGGCTACCATAAAGTAGCCGTCCCATCTTGGACGGCTAGTTTCAACTAGCCGCCCTTCACCTGGTCTCTGACAGAAGAAGCAGAGAATTAATGAAGGGTCTAATCAAACACACTATTAACCAAGCCATTCTATTATCCACTGGACACTCCCCTGCCTCATTTTTACTATAAATAGAGGGGGTCCAAAACATTTCTAGACATTCCCAACCTTCAATTCCCAATTCACAATCAACAATACATAGATCCATAATTCACATTCCCTTCCACTACTTGAAATCCCTAGAGAGAGAGAGAGTCCCATTTGTGTGAGAAAAACCCATTCCCTACACAAAACCACCCTCTCAATCCACCCTCCAAAACCCAGGTTAAACCTTAACTTAGCCTCTACGCCAAAACCAAACCCATTCCCCTACCTAGGTTCTGCCCAGGTTGATCTAGACCCCTGATGGATAACCCTAACTAGCCACCCCATACCCGACGGCTCAAACCCAATAGCCACCCCCCACCTGCACCCCACTCCACCCAAGACACCTCTAGCTAAGTCAGAAGCATAATAGGATTACCTATTTTTCACCTCTGTGTATGGTATATCCGTATCTCAGAGCAGGAGACCCCACAAACTCCCCCACTTGGGCGACCATATTAGACCCAACTTTTCCTAGCTTTTCTCGAAAAGCAGGTGGCGATCACACATACATCAGAATCCCCTTGAGCCGCTGTCGGGTGCCTCAATCGGGAATGAGACCCCACCACCCTTCCGAGAGACATATCCGATCGAGCCCGCCAAGGCACGCACCGGATCCGAATCCCCGATGAACCCCACACACGCCCCAAAAACGCGGATTCCCTGACACCCGACGGAATCCCACACCGACAAATCTGGCGATCACGTTGGGACCTCCCTCATAGAAAACATAGCAAAAGGTAATCCTCATCTGCCTCCCCTTTACAGCTTGACTAGAATGCTATCAACTGTCTAGGAAGGTTAGAGTTTCTCACAGCCTTCAAATCAGATCCTCCTCTATTCTGCATTACAACATCCTTTACTACTTTGTAAGCCGCACACCGCTGCGCAATCCTTTACTGCTTTGTAAGCCGCACATCGCTACGCGAAATCTTTTACTGCTTTGTAAGCCGCACCGCTGCGCGATCCTTTACCGCTTTCGTAAGCTGCACACAGCTGTGCAATCCTTTACTGGTTTATTTACTTGCTTTCAATCTGCATCCATCCCCTTAAATCATTCCACACCCACATCATGGAATCCCACCTAGAGGAGGAGATACTAGAGGAGAGAATCACCTAAGAGGGTCAGGCCACACAACTCCTGACCCATCTAGAGGAAAAGATGGCTTAATCCATGTTAATGGTGTGGGATCTAGAAGTGGAGGCTTGATTGTGACCTGGCAATGGGTCAGTGAATATGTCAAGTGGCTTGGATGCTTGGGAATTGCCCTACCTTAGGTGACCTTTGATCATGGCCCAATCAAGGCATTTGTCATCATTTAAATCGTCAATAAAGTCCTGAAAAATAATGCATTGTTCTACGGTATGACCATGCTGTTGATGATATTGACAGTAACGTGTTGTGCTGGTCCCGGATAGTGAAGGCCTAGTGACACGGGAGGGAGATGTTATTTGTGTTCATCATTACCCTAAAGATCCTAGTTAAAGTTTCTGGGAGGGGTGGGTAGGAATCCCTCTTTTCCATTCGCCTCGGGTTGTTGGATGTGGGAGGCATAACCTCATTGTAAGAGTGTTGTGTAGGCTGCCTAAGGGTTTAAAATTTGTGCTCTTGGAGAAGCAGAATAAGTAAGGGGAGTCCTAGTTTGGCCCTCGCTTTGGGCTATGGGGCTCCACACTGGGGGATTTTGGATTATCGGGTTTTGTCGTGTCTGCACGGAGGTAGGTACTGATCGAGGGATGAACTTTTGATTTGCTTGCCGAGGTAGCGCATATCCGAGATGAACCGGACGTGTGTACTGTCGAGGAGCCGATCCTTGATCAAGAACTCGTGCTCCGTTCGAGTAGAGTGTCGAAAATCTGAGTAATCCCCTCCACCATGGGGGTTTGCGCCTTTTGTGGCGGTTGTTCAACCCTATGGCTGATAGGTGGGGACTGGGTTTAGACTAATGGGACGGCACAACGGGAAATCCTTTTGTGGCGGTCAATAAGAAGCTGGTACGTAGTGCAGTCTTCCGTGCGAAAGGCTCATACGAAGTTCTACACTCAAGCTTTGCAACATCATGTCAATTTCTTGACACTGCGTGAGTTGTAGGCCGGTTCGGTGGGAAAGCGTGCGCCACTGGGACACATATATACTGTTTGAATTCCTCCCTAGGCCTCATTATTTCTACGGTTAGGTTTGAAATAGAGGGGGTCTTAATCCTCTAATAACCGTAGCGGCCTAAGGAACTTCTCGCTTACAGCCGAGAAGTTCAACAAGTGATCTACAGAGAGGGTGGAGAACCATTGTAGTGCTTCTTCCTTTCAATGATTTTTGGAAAAGAAACACTAACAGAGGTTGATTATCTAGAAACGGTCGGCATGTAGATAAAAAGTGGTTAGATGAACGTCTGGGTCTCCACGACCGTTGTAACGACAGAATGTTGAGATTTAAAATCCCTCCGGTAAGTGGACTGATGGGATCTGTCTCATGGTTATGTACAGACATGTGTTTGGGGGCAGAGGGGTCAGTCTCATAGAGGATTCTCTGGATGGTTTCATCTAGTGTTTCTCTCCTTGGGAGGGCTGTTTAGCGGTCCCAGGTTGGGGGTGGCCTGGTAAGGGCCTGGGGTAGAAACGGTCGGGAATATTGGATTTGCGGTAGGAAAGGGGGGCGAATGAAAAGATGCTCGGATTGACCGAGCAGCTGGGTGTGGATGGGGTTTTGGGAGTAGCCTTGGGGGTTTCGACAGGGACTACCTACCTCAAGATCTTGACTCGGTGCTAATAAGTGAGGTTATGAAACATGTCCTTCATTGATTGGTGCCCTAGATTAGCCATCCTTTCCTCTAGATGGCTAAGAAACTGTGTGGCCTGACCCTCGTTGCTCATCTCTCTCCTCCACAGTTTTATCCTGGGTACAGGTTTTCATGTTGTGAATATGGAAATAACGTAGGTGTAGATGAATGCAGATTTAAAGTAGAAAATAAAGCAATAAAGTGTGCGTAGCTGTGTGCGGCTTGAGAAAGCAGTAAAGGGGTGCGCAGCAGTGTGCCGCTTAAAGCAGTAAAGGAGTGCGCATCTATGTGCGGCTTAAAAGCAGTAAACGGTGCAGCTTGTGCGGCTTAAAGCAGTAAAGATATTATGGTCAAAGCAGTAAGGGGTGCACAGCTCTGTGCAGCTTAAAAAGCACTAAAGATGTTGAGATGCACAGTAGAGGAGGGTCTGACTTGAGAGGTGAGGAATTCTAGCTTTCCTCGGGGGATGATGGCATTCTAGTCAACTTGTAAACAGAAGAGGATTATCTTTGCATGCCTTGGCGGGCTCTATCGGATCGTCTCTCAGAAGGGTGGTGGGGTCTCGTTCCTAGTTGAGGAGCCCGACACCGGTGTTGGTGTGGGATTCCGTCGGGTGTCGGGGAATCCACATTTTCGGGGCGTGTGTGGGGGTTCTTCGGGGATTCGGATCCGGTGTGCGCCTTGGCGGGCTCGATCGGATCAGTCTCTCGGAAGAGTGGTGGGGTCTCATTCCTGGTTGAGGTGCCCGACAGTGGTTCATGGGGATTCCGGTGTGTGTGTGATTGCCACCTGCTTTTCGAAAAAGCAGGAAAAGTTGGGTCGGATTTGGTCGCCTACGTGGGGTAGTTTGTTGGGTCTCCGCTCTGAGACACGGATATACCGTACACAAAGGTGAAAAATGGGTAATCCTATTCTGCTTTTGACTTGGCTAGAGGAGTCTTGGGTAGAGTGGGGTGTAGGTGGGGGCGGCTACGTGGGCTAGTTAGGGTTAGCCGTCCGGGGCCTTGGTCAACCTGGGCAGAACCTGGGTAGGGGAATGGGTTAGATTTTGGCAGAGGCTAAGCTAGGTTTAACCTGGGTTTTGGAGGGTGGATTGAGAGGGTGGTTTTGTGTAGGGCAATGGCTTTTTCTCTCACAAATGAGGACTCTCTCTCTCTCTCTAGGGATTTCAAGTAGTGGAGGGGAATGTGAATTGTGGATCTATGTGTTGTTGATTGTGAATTGGGAATTGAAGGTTGGGAATGTCTAGAAATATTTTGGACCCCCACTATTTATAGTAAAAAAGAGGCAGGGGAGTGTCCAGTGGGTAATAGAATGGCTTGGTTAATAGTATGTTTGATTAGACTCTTCATTAATTCTCTACTTCTTCTTTCAGAGACCAGGTGAAGGGCGGCTTAGTTGAAACTAGCCGCGCCAAGATGGGGCGGCTACTTCCAGGTAGCCGCCCCCATCATGACCTGCCAAACGTCCTATATCTGACAAGCAGTGGCTTGGGTCGGTTACTTAGGTTGAACCGGCCAAGATGGGGTGGCTAAAGGTCACAACCCGCCACAATGATCAGCATTTAATGCTGCTTTATGTCCCATCTAGGGAAGCGGTTTGGGGTCGGCCAGGGGTGCAGCTAGTATAAACTAGCCACCTGTTATGGGGCGGCTAGTTAGGGTTAGCCTCCCCTTTTCCAGGGTTTTAGGTTTCTAGGGTTTGGACCAGGGTTAAGGTTTTCGGTTTTCTGAGATTTGTTTTATATTTGATGCCCAAGTGTGGGTTATTTCCAGGTGTTAGTTGAAGTATTTTCATCTTTCTGGATGGTCAAAATTGGGGTATCTACAATTGTCCATCATCAAACGGAGTCTTTGTGCAAAGCAGGAAAGACTTTGACCGATGATAAGGAAAGAGACCCCTATTTTGGCCGACCCGACCTTCAAGAAGTTTAAGACAACATGAACAATACTATTCAGGGAGTTGATTTAGACTGTCAGTGGCTAGGTCTTTACTAGAATTTTCAACCGAAATGATGATCCAGGTGGAAGGCGGGAAAAGTAAATGGTGAGTGATCCAACCCGCAGTCAGGATTCTTAGCTATCGTGCACGGAGTAGTCCGGCGTCAGTTTCCTCATGCCTACCATTCCCTTGCTCGGAAAAACCCAGCAAGGAGGGGATATCACCGACAGAAAGCAAGTAAAGAGTTTGAGTTGGTGGATTGGATCATCCGAAGGATAAGAACTCTGGAAAAGAACCAGAACTGAAGAAATTCGAACCGAATGGTACTGGATGTGTGTTGAAACTTTAGGAAAGTCTTGTTTGATCAAGTAGTGCTTGGAAATAAACCAATACATGGCTTGTTTGGTATAGAAAACCTTAGAATTTACGGATTAGGAAGGGATTTAAAATGAAAGTTTGAAAACTGGGAGGGGCGGCTAGTTGAAACTAGCCGCCCAAGAGGGGGCATCTACTCGTGGGTAGTCGCCCCATCACTAGGTCCCTTATAACTGAATAAGGCCCCTCTTTCTCTCCATATGTTTCAAAACGGTTTCTCTCCCTCCATTACTTCTTCTTCCCCATTTTAAAACCAAAAATCCTAATTCTCTTTGCCTTCTCTTCCTCTATTTCAACCTAGATCTCTCTATTCTCTTGATTTCGAAACTCTAGGTTTTGGGTTCTCCTTTTTCTTTTCCATCCGAGGAAGATGACGAGGTCGAAGGCAATCGCTTCAAGGGAGAAACGACCACGGGTGGCTCGTGGAGAGCGTAAGCCCGATCTCTTCATCATCAGAGAGCGAGAGGGTGGTGGTGGAGACCTTGGGGGAGGCTACGGGTACGGCGGAGGTGCCGTCGATGGGCACCGGCGCGGGTGAGGTTGGGGACGTGCCTTCGGGGGCTGTCCCGGAGGTCGGGAGTAGTATGATAGGATATACACGCAAGGGAAAGCGTGGGGATCGACCAGCGGTGGTCGAGGAGTTGGTATCGGAGATCGGAGGACCGGTCGAGGGTGTAACCGAGGGGGAGACCATTAGTGCGGAGATCGCGCGTATCCTGGACAAGGTCTTCGGCGTGGACGAGGGTGGTCTAGGTGAGGGTGAGGCTAGTGTGGCGGGCGAGGAGGAGGTGAAGAGGGCTATGGGGGACTACGGGGTTTTGGCTTCTGATGCGGTGGGCACGGGGGAGATCGGAGGTGTTGGGGTGGAGGCCGAGGAGGCGATGGGCATGGGCATGGGAGTCACGGGGGTTGGTGCAGAGGTTGAGACCGAAGAGGCCGTGTTTGAAGAGGAGGGAGATGACGGTGAGGAGGGGGATGACGACGGGATGGACGATCCTGACGAGACCGAGGCGGACGCTCCTGGGAAAATATTTTGTTTGTAGGAAAGCATGGAAATAAAGCTTGGAAAACGTTTTTTTTTGTTCTAAAGGAAAGTATGGAAATATACTGTTGAAAAATATTTTTGTTTCGAAGGAAAGTATAGAAATATACTTTGGAAAACAATTTGTTTGTAGGAAAGCATGGAAATAAAGCTTGGAAAACATTTTTTGTTTGTATTAAGGCACGGAAATAAAGCTTGGAAAAAAAATTCTTTATTTTTTTTTTTGAAAGGAAAGGTGGAAGTAAAGCTTAAAGAAATATGTTCAGGGTTGGGGAATGAGAGCTGATTAGCACATATTTTTGTATTTCAATATTTAGAAAAGCATGTAAACAAACATGTACATGGATGATGAAAGTGAAGACTGGTAAATAAATTTTTTTTTTTGAAAGCCTGAAACAAATATGTACAGGTTTAGACTAATGGGAGCTTACCTGGGGGGATCAGTTCCTGGTTTGCAGATTGGTGCCGCTTCTTTGCGTCGGCTTATCTTCGATGGCCGACAGATGTCCGGTGTCGGTCCCTTGTTTCCGGATTCCTCTTCCCTAAGCTTCTTCAGGGGTCTCCCTTGTTGAAGCAGTTCTTCATCAGTGGAGGCTGGTTGCCAACAAGCGAGCACCTCTAGCCGGATGCGCATGGCACAGACACTGCAGTTTCGTACTCGTGACCCACTGAGGCGTGCTTCTCCCCATATAGATATCACTCCTCCACAGTATGGGAAGCAAAGACATTGGTGTCTGGTGGATGAGACGGCCTCGATGCTGTTGAGCTAGGTTCTTCCGATGATCAGGGGGTGGGGTGATCGGATATCCATCACCATCCAGTTGGTGATGGTGGATACTGGACCGATTTTTAGTGGGAGTGTGACCAGTCCGCAAGCGTTCTTGCGTGTGCTGTCGAAGGCGTAGATGAATTCCTCCAAGGGTTCCAGCCTGGGGACCCTGCCTTCTAGCTTCTAGTAGGCGGAATACGTGAGGACATTTGTTTCAGCTCCCATATCGATGAGAATGTGCTTGAATTCTCTTCCTCCAAGTGTGGCAGTGATTGCGAGG
This sequence comes from Acorus calamus, assembly GCA_030737845.1. Lineage (NCBI taxonomy): Eukaryota > Viridiplantae > Streptophyta > Magnoliopsida > Acorales > Acoraceae > Acorus > Acorus calamus. The sequence continues at coordinate 9,445,394 of CM060872.1, read as the reverse complement.
GGTGCGGAGCATACTCCGGCTTTTGCGACTTCATGGGGGAGGAAGGCAATCAGATTGGGCTCCACGTGATTGTTCGCCGAGTTTATGGTCCCGGCCGTCTCTTCCGAGGGGTAGTTGCCGTTATAGGGGATTTCGGATGGGCTACCGCTTCTGTCTCCGGCTCCTGGGCGTAGGGTTAGTGTGAACATATTGTGCAGTGCCCAGTTATTTTCGTTCTCGTACTGGAGGCGTGCCTCTCCCCAAATTGTCAGCACATGGCCCATGAATGGCAGCCGGAGGCATTGGTGTCAAGGGGAGTAGATGGCCTGGATGCTGTCTAGCCATGGTCGCCCTAGCATCAGAGGGTACCTTGTGTCGATGTCGGCCACGAAGCATGCCACTTCGCAGATCAGGGGTCTAACAGTTAGCTCGAATATTCTGGGGCCACGGAGAGTCTTCCCGGTATGATTGAAAGCCTGAATAGTAGAGTAGGCCGGTTGGACGGGAGGGTGGCCTAGTCCGGGTATCTTCTGGTAGGTGGAGTATGTCATTATGTTCATCCTTGACCCCGGGTAAATGAAGATGTTGTTTAGCCTCAACATATGAAGCCGTCCTCAGATTTGTAAGGGGTATACCCGCAGTCTTGAGTTCGGGAGGTCTTCGTCGGTAAAAGAGATGGACATCGGACGGCAGGGGCCATCGACAGTGTCGGTACTCTTGGAGGACCCATTGTCATCCGGATGCAGATCATCCGAAGTGCATTCCCCTTGTGTGGGTCCTTCGCTGGCTCCTTCGGGAACCTCTACAAAGGATTCCTCTTCTTCGTCTTCTCCCGGGTTGCTCAGCCCGCTCTCGTCGGACTCCGCGTTGATGACCGCGGGTAGGGCGAGGCCTGCTTGTTCTTCTTCGCCATAGAGTATGGCGAGGTCATGATCGTTGAGGTTCATCTAAAAAGGCTCGTCTTCCCCTTCCTCCTCAGTCTCTTCGGAGAGATTGTCGTCTTGATGTCTCCTGAGTTGTTTGGCTCTGGCAGTAGTTGTCCCCCCCTCCTGATCATGTTAATAGTGTGGGCTCCAGAAGTTGCAATGGGTCAGTAAATATGCCAAATGGCTTGGATGCATGGGAACTGCTCTGGCTTAAGTGGCTTTTGATCATGGCCCAATCAAGACGCATGTCATCGTTCAAATCATAAATAAAATCCCGAAATACAATGGATTGTTCTACGGTATGCCCATGTTGTTTGTGATATTGACAGTAACGCCTTCTGCTAGCCCCGGGGAGTGGAGGCTTAGTAGCTGGAAGGAAGATACTATTAGTGTCCATTAGCACCCTAAAAATCCTAGTTAATGTTTCTGGGAGGGGAGGGTAAGAATCCCTCTTTCCCATTCGTCTTTGGTTATAGGATGTTGGAGGGGAAACCTCATTATAAGCACTTTGTGTAGGCTGCCTAGGACTTAGGTTTGGGTTTCTCAAGAAAGTGGAATAGAAAGTGGTCCTAGGCTGACCTTGTCATGAAATTATTGGGTTTTGGACTGGGGAACTTTGGATTACTGGATTTTATTGTGTCGGCATGGGGACGGGTACTGATCAAGGTATAAAATTTTGATTGGCTGGCCGAGGCGGTGCATATCTGGATGAACCAGACGTGTACTGTCTCAGAGCCGCTCCTCGATCGGGAACTCGTGCTCCGTTCGGGTAGAGTGTTGAAACTTGTGTAATCCCCTCTACTATGGGGGTTTGCACCTTACGTGGCGGTTGTCTAACTATATGGCAGATAGGTGGGGACTGAGTTTGGACTACTGGGGCTGCACAACATCATATCCTGTTGTGGCGGTCAATCAGAAGTTGATACGTAGTACAGTCTCCGTACAAAAGGCTCGTACGAAGCTCTGGACTCAGACTTTGTAACATCATGTCAATTTCTTGACATTCTGTGAGTTGCAGACCGGTACTGTGGACAAGGGTGCGCCACCGAGACACGTATTGTTCGAATTCCTCCCTAGGCCTCATTCTCTCTACGGTTAAATTCAAAATCCCCAAGTTCCGCCGGTATAACGGTCATGGAGACCCAGACATTCATTTAACTGCCTTTTATCTAGACGCCCGACTGTTTCTAAATAATCAACCTTTGCTAGTCTTCCTCTTCCAGAAATCGTTGGAAGGAGAGGCGTTGCAATGGTTCTTCACCCTCCCTGTAGATCACTTATCAAACTTCTCGGCTGTTACCAGAGGATCTGAACCCCCTCTATTTCGGATTTAACCCTAGAGAGAATGAGGCCTAGGGAGGAATTTGAACAATACGTGTCTCGATGGCGCACACTCGTCCACCGAACCGGCCTTCAACTCACAGAATGTCAAGAAATTGACATGATGTTACAGAGCCTAAGTCCAGAGCTTCGTACAAGCCTTTCGTACAGAGACTGTACTACGTATCAGCTTCTAATTGACCACCACAACAGGATTTCCCGTTGTGCATCCCCAGTAATCCAAACCCAGTCCCCACCTATCACCCAAAGGGTTGGACAACCGCCACGTATGGCGCAAACCCCCACGGTAGAGGGGATTACACAAGTTTCGGCACTCTACCCAAACGGAGCACGAGTTCCTGATCGAGGAACTGCTCTGAGACAGTTTATGTCCAGTTCATCCGGGTAAGCACCGCCTCGGCCAACCAATCAAAATTTCACCACTCGATCAGTACCCGTCCCCGTGCCGACACAATAAAACCTGGTCATCCAAAGCTCCCCAGTCCAAAGCCCTATAATTTTGAGACAAGGTCAGCCTAGGACCCCTTTCTATTCCACTTTCCTAATAAACCAAAACCTAAATCCCAGGCAGCCTACACAAAGTATTTATAATGAAGTCTCCCCTCCAGTGTCCTATGATCAAAGACGAATGGGAAAGAGAGACTCTTACCCTCCCCTCCCAGAAACACTCACTAGGATTTTTAGGGTGCTAATAGACATTAACAGTATCTCCCTCCCAGTTGCTAAGCCTCCACTCTCCGGGGCTAGCAGGCTGCGTTACTGTCAATACCATCAACAGCATGGGCATACCGTAGAACAATGCGTTGTTTTTCAGGATTTTATTTATGACTTGAATGATGACAGGCGCCTTGATTGGGCCATGATCAAAAGCCATTTAAACCAGGGCAATTCACGAGCTTCCAAGCTACTTGGCATATTTACTGACCATTGCCAGGTCACAACCAAGCATCCATGTCTGGAGCCACATAGTAAACATGGTCAAGAGAGGGAGACAACCATTGCCAGAGCCAAGCAGCTCAGAGGATACCACTGACGACAGTCTGTCCGAAGAATCCGAGGAGGAGGGGTAGGACGAGCCCTTCCAGCTGAACCTCGATGATCATGACCTCGCCATACTCTATGGCGAAGAAGGACAAGCAGTCCTCGCCCTAACCGCAGTCATCAACGCAGAGTCAAACGGGAGCGGACTAGAAAACCCGGGGGAAGACGAGGAGGAGGTTCCCGAAGGAGCCAGCGAAGGACCCGAGGGAGGGGAATGTATGTCGGATGATCTGCATCCAGACGACATTGTCGATGGCATCCGCCGCCCAATAACCATATCGTTCACTGACAAAGACCTCCCGGACTCCAGACTGCGAGTCTACCCCCTACACATCCACGGACGACTTCAGATGTTGTGGCTGAACAACATCTTCATTGACCTAGGGTCGGGAATGAACATAATGACATGCTTCACCTACCAGAAGATACCCGGACTCGGACGCCCTTCCGTTCAAACTGCCCACCCTACTATCCAGGCTTTCAATCACACGGGAAAAACTCTCCGCGGCCTCAGCATATTCGAGCTATCCGTCGGCCCCCTCATCTGTGAGGCGGCATGCTTCGTGGCCGACATCGACACAAGGTACCCCCTGATGCTAGGACGACCATGGTTGGACAGCATCCAAGCTATCTATTCCCCCCGGCACCAATACTTCCGACTGCCCTTCATAAGTCATGTACTGACAATTTGGGGAGAGGCACGCCTCCAGTACGAGAATGAGAACAACTGGACAATACACAACATGTTCACACTAGCCCTACGTCTAGGAGGTGAGAATGAAGGTGGTAGCCCACCTGGGTCCCCTTATAATAGCAACTATCCCTCGGAAGAAGCGACCAGGACCATGAGTTCAGTGAACAATCACACGGAGCCCAACCCAATCACCTTCCTCCCCCATGAAGTCGCAAAAGCCAGAGCACACTCCGCACCCCTCGCAATCACTGCCATACTCGGAGGAAAAGAATTCAGGCATATTCTCATCGATACGGGAGCGAAAACTAATGTTCTCACATATTCTGCCTACCAGAAGCTAGAAGGCAGGGTTCCTAGATTGGAGCCCTTGGATGAATTTATTTACGCCTTCGACAGCACGCGCAAGAATGCTTGCGGACTGGTCACACTCCCACTAAAAATCAGCACGGTCTCCACCATCATCAACTGCATGGTAATGAACATTCAATCACCCCATCCTCTAATTGTCGGAAGGATCTGGCTCAACAACATCGTGGCCATTTCATCCACTCGACACCAATGCCTTCGCTTCCCGTACCATGGAGGAGTGATATCTATCTGGGGAGAAGCACGTTCCAACGGAGCACGAGTCCGTAACTAGAGCATCTGTGCCATGCGCATCTGGCTAGAGGTGCTTGCATGTTGGCAACCAGGCTCCGCTGATGAAGAATTGCTCCAGCAAGGAAGACCCCTGAAGCAAATGAATAACGAAGAGTGCTTAGTCAAAAGGAAACCAAATACAAGCTAGAAAATAAAAAATATATACCTCTTCCTCCTTCAAAGCCCTAAAAGCCTCCCGGATTTGCGCAAGACGGCGTAAACGAGAAGACCCTGAAGGCACCCATCTCATGGCCCAAGGGAGGGTGCGGTCGAAGATCAACTGGGTCGGAAGAGCAATGGTGAAGTGCTCGTACCTGATAATCTGCAGAAAAGAAAGTCAAATAACCAAAGTTAAGCAAGGTGAATAAACATAACTCAAATCATTTTCTATATTCACTAACTATAACTGCAGGAAGGCCACGAAGCTACCAAGGTTCTTGCCCCCAGCCCTCTTTACCTTCTTTGAGAGCTCCGCGAAGAGGTGGGCAAGCATCGCAGCTCCCCAAGCAAAGTGCCCCATACCCTCTAGGTCCTGCATTAGCAGCAGGGAGTGAGAAGAGACCTTGTCGGAGGTTGTCGAGAAGAGGACACGGCCGAAGAAATAGAGGAAGAACGCCGTCAGCTCCCTCCGTGCCCTCTGTGGGCACGCGGCCGCCTCTCTCGCTTCAATCATCGTCCGTCACCTCTCGAAGTTAGCTACAACTTCACCCTTTCGACGCTGAGTGAACGAGCCAAAGTCGTACTACCTCGACCACTGTTCGAGAGGGATCCGGTTCAATATCCTCTCCTGCTCCACATAATCCCACTCCTTCATCAGCTCTTGGAACAGCCCCCTGTAGTCGGCACTGGTCACCACAATCACCGCCTTGTCCGAGGCCAGAAGACCTGTAATCCGCTCCATGTCCTCGAGCGTCGGCATCATCGCACCGGTAGGGAGGATGAAGGCGCAACTCTCCGAGTCCCACCTCTCCGCCAATGCCTCCACGTAAGGTCGATGGACGTGGAACGGCTCGATCAAAAAGAAGGAACGAAAGCCCGCTCCATCTACCAACTCCCTCTCTCCTCGACCCAAGGCAGAATACCATCGCTTGGTCCCATGCCACAATGCTCGAATATGATTCGGCCGCTGAAACAAGGAGAAGATGGGTTAGTTTCCTAAAATTAACACTTAGAAGAGGTAAAGAATTTTTTGAATCTAAAATGATGCTTTTTAAACCATTCTTAGTAAAACAATTCTCATACCAAAATAAAATGAAAAGCATGAAGTAAAATGAACCTAAAAGAAAATTCAGCCTCCCTTGTTATAGAACTCCTTCATATGCATCACATATTTGCTTACCCCTTCTACCCAGCCATACCACCTCCTCCAAGATCCCACCGTAGTTACTATTCCATCACCTTTTATGTAAAACACATAAACATACTTGTCATAGATAGAAGCACGTAGAAAATTAATTATCCCTCCCCTAGATATACATATATAAACCATGGTCACCCACACAAACTCATAAGATGCATATGTACTTAAAGGCGTATGCATACAAGGTCACTAATAAAATAAACATGCAAGCATGCTATACTCTACCTTTCTCATCATATATATGTGTGTGCATGCATAAAAATGTATGAAGGTTGCCTCTCTCAATGAACATGCTCACCAAAAATCCCACCGTGATCAAATCTAAACTCCTACTACACACCATTTCTTATGTATCTACACTACCCCTAGACATATGCCAAAACTATTAAGCAAACAAAAATCAAACATAAAGAGTAGAATGCGAAAAGGATTACTAAGAGAAATACCATGGCTTGTGTGGCTCTGGGAGCTTCCGACCCAGCCTCGTCGGGATCGTCCATCTCGTTATCGTCTCCCTCCTCCTCATCCCCCTCCTCCTCGGCCTCCTCCGCACCAATACCAATGGCCTCCTCGGCCTCAACATCAGCACCAACCTCCATGTCCGCGTCTTCGGCTTCCCCGGCCTCGACCCCGATACCTCCGATCTCCTCCATGCCCACCGCACCAGAGGCCAACACCTCAAACACACCCATGGCCCTTCTCCCCTCCTCCACTGCCCTGGCCTCTGTGGCCTCCCTGTCTAACATCCCAACAATGGCATCCAATGATGCCCTCACATCCTCACTAACCCCTCAGCCCTTACCTCCTCGATTACACTCTCGGTCGGTGCTCCGGTCACCGAAACCACCTCTTCGACCACCGCCGGTCGATCCCCACGCTTTATCTTACGCGTGTATCCAATCACCCTACTCATAGACCCACTCCCAACCTCCGGGACAGCCCCCGAAGGCGTGTCCCCGACCTCACTTGCTCCAGAGTGAACCAACGACACCCCCGCCGCACCCATAGCCTCCCCCACGGCCTCCACCTCCGCCCTATCGCTCTCTGATGATGAAGAGCTCGGGCTACGCTCTCCACAAGTCGCCCACGACCACTTCCCCCTCGAGGCAATCGCCTTCAACCTCGTCATCTTCCTCATATTGAAAAGAAAAAGGAGAACCCAAACTTAGGGTTTCAAAATCAAGAGAGAAGAAGAGATTTAGGTCGGAATGGAGGAAGAGAGGTGAAAGAAATCAAGTTTTCTCGGTTTAAAACGAAGAAGAAGAAATAATAGAGGGAGAGGAACCATTTTTGAAATGTGTGGGGAGAGAGAGGGTCTCTTTTCGGTTATAAGAGACCCAGTCGGGCGGCGGCTTGAGGTGGCTAGTTTATACTAGCCGCCCCTCCTTGTCAGCCCCTTTCAAGTAGCCGCCCCTTGCCAGCTCCTAAAAAACATTTATTTTCCAAGTTTTCTAAAAATAAACAGCCATGTATTGGTTCATTTCCAAAACCTACTTGATCAAACACAACTCTCTTGAAAGTTTCGTCATATTTCCAGTAGTGTTCAAACTCAAATTTCTTCAGTTCTGGTTCCTTTCCAGAGTTTTTATCTTTCAGATGATCCATTCACCAACTCAAACACTTTACTTGCTTTCTGTCGGTGATATCCCCTCTTTGCTGAGCTACCCAAGCACGGGTATGGTAGACACGAGAAAACTGACGCTGGGCTACTACGTGCACGATGGCTAAGAACCCCGCCTGAGGGTTAGATCACTCGCTACTTTACTTTTCCCGCCTTCCATCTGGATCATCTTTCGGTTGAAAATTCTAGTCAAGACCTAGCCTCAGATAATCTAAATCAACTCACTGAACAATATTTATCGTGTCACCTAACTTCTTGAAGGTTGGACCGGCTAAAATAAGGGTATCTTTTCTTATCATCGGCCGAAGTCTTTCTGTTTCACACAAAGACTCTGTCCGATGAGGGACAATTGTAGATACCCTAATTTTGACCGTTCAAATAAAAGAAATTTACTTCAATTAATATTGAAAAATAATCACATTTGGACATTAAGTAGAAAACAACTTTAGAAAAATAAAAATCGAAAACTCTAATCCCATACTTAGAAATATCTAAGAGCCTGAACAGGGGCGGCTAGTTTCAACTAGCCACCCCCTTACCTACCCCAAACCGCTTCCCTGGATGGGATATAAAATAATATTAAATGCAGATCATTGCGGCGGGTTGTGACCTTTAGCCGCCCCATCTTGGCCGGTTCAACCCTAGTAACCGACCCAAGCCACCGCTTGTCAGAGATGAGACGTTTGATATGTCATGATGGGGGCGGCTATTTGAGAGTAACCGCCCCATCTTGGGTGGTTAGTTTCAACTATCCGCCTCACCTGGTCCCTGATAGAAGAACAGAGGATTAATTGGGGGTCAAATCAACCATCCTATTACCCAAATTATTCTATTATCCGCTAGACACTCCTCTGCCTCTCTTTTACTATAAATAGAGGTGGTCCAAAACATTTCTAACACATTCCACTTTCAATCCACACAATTCCCATTTGATCATCATACACATTCACAACACCCACATCTTCAATCCTTGAGAGAGAGAGAGAGAGAGAGAGAGATCTATTTGTGAGAGAAAAACATCCATTCCCTACAGAAATCCATTCTCTCAATCCACTCTCCAAAACCCAGATTAAACCAGGTTTAACCTTTGCTAAGACCAAATCTCATCCCTACCCAGGTTCTGTCCAAGTTGACCTAGGCTCCAGGTGGCTAACCTTAACTAGCCGCTCCATACCCGACTGCTAAGATCCACTAGCTGCCCCCCACCTACACCCTTACTTGAACCAAGTCTCCTCTAGTCAGCCCAGAAGTAGAATAGGATACCTGTTTTTCACCTCTGCGTGCAGTATATCCGTATTCCAGAGCGGAGACCCCACAAAGGCGATAAAATCGACCTCCAACTTTTCATGCTTCTCGAGAAAGCAGGTGGCGATCACACACACGCCGGAATCCTCTTGAAGCCGCTGTCGGACGCCTCAACCAAGAACGAGACCCCACCACCCTTTGAGAGACGATCCGATCGAGCCCGCCAAGGCATGCACCAAATCCGAATCCCCGAAGAATCCCACACACATGGATTTTTCCACACCGACAAGGGTGCGTTTGTGCACAAATTTGAAGGAAAAATGAAAGAAAGCGAGGGAATTTGGATCAAATGAAAAATGGTGGAAAATAAAAGATTTTTCCTTTGACCAACTTTCATGGTGTTTGTGCATATAATGAAATTTTTTCATAACTTTTTCTCAAATTCTTACTTATGACGAAAAGAAAAGTTTTTTCTACTTTTTTTAATAAGACAAAATAGGAGAGTGAAAGTGATGAAAAATTTGTTCTTTTCCTTGTTTGACATAAACACTAGTTTTTTGAATGATCAAATGAAATTTTTTTACTCACTTTCACTTTTCATCCTGCACAAACACACCCATAATGGTGGGGTTAACATAAGGGTCTTCAACAGGCCCGAAAGCCCGGCCCGGGCCCGTTCGCGGGCCGGGCAAGCCCGGCCTGTTTTCAAGGCGGGCCAGGCTTGGGCCTGATTCTGGGGCCCGGGCCCGGCCCATAGGCCCCCTGAACCCGGTCCGTTCGGGCTGGCCTGTAGGCCCATCCGTGGGCCCGACCCGTAGGCCCATGGGGGCAATCCAATAAACTAGTAACATGTAATTTTTATTTGAATTGTGGTTGTGTTATACAAATTATTAACATTTATGTCGGTGTCAACCTAATTAGATACATGTAGTTATTTATGTTTTAAATAATTAATTCATTTAATATTTTTATTTTAAAAATTCAATAGATATAAATATTTTTTCCACATTACACTTTAAATTTTGTGTTATTTTAACATTATATAAAAATAAACAACGTAAAATAAAAAATAAAATGCTTTGAATTTGAGCCCATAGACCCGCTCGTGGGCCCGAACCCAGGCCCGGCCCATTCAGGCCCGGGCCCGTGGGTAGGGCCTGGGCCCTTTTTTTCCACGGGCCGGCCCGGCCCGGCCCAGGCCCGCTGGCCAAGCAAGCCCGCGGGCTGGGCCCAGTTTCAACGGCCCGGCCCAGTCCGTTGCCGACCCCTAGGTTGACATCCTTATAAAATATAAGTGGTGGGGTTAACAAGGTAGTGGGAATTGAAAAATAGGTGGTGGGAGTATACGTACGATGCCACAAACTACATGTGCACCAAATAACACCTTCATCTCCTACGCGTTTTCCACACCATGTAGTGACCGTCGATTCCTAAAATCGACGGCCTACAACACGCACATCGTAGTCGTTATCATTGACCAAAACTATCCATTGAAGTTCGAAAGGTCTAAACACATCTAGATAGAAGAGTTTGAAGGAGACCAGAAAAGCTGGGGATTTTGTGTGTGAAGCGATAGCGATTCTTTCCCGTGATTTCAGAGAGAGTACCTCTTCAGGTACGAAGTCCATCGCCTTTTCCCTCTACGTTTCCAGAATTGGATGAACAAAGTCATCGCCTTTTTCTCTAGCTAGGGTTTGGACAACTAGTTCTCGATCTAGATGTGGAAAATTGGGTTTATTTTCATCCTTGGTTTTTGTTTTCTTTGATTGGTTGATCTTTGGGTCTTTGGCTAATATGGGCTTTTTTGGGGGGATTTTGAGGAGCCGGGTTGGCTTTTGTTCTTGATTTTGGGGATTATTGTGACTTATGTTGGAAGAAAATTGAAGGTATTTACCTGAAGATGTTTTATTTGGAAAAAAATTGATTTTGATTTATTGATGTGTTTGTTTGTTCACTTTCTTTTTTGGGATTTGGGGGTGAACGTGCTAAAGAGTTCTGTAAAGTAGACTGGGATTTGATTTATTTGAACTGGGTTTCGATGGGTTTTTATTTTTCTTGGAGGGATTTTGGATGCTTGACAACCTTGCATGAAATTTTAAGACTCTATTGGTATTTGGTAACACTGTTGAGTATTTGAATGCCTTGTTATTGGTCTTGTAGAAACCTGTAATTGAGGAAGTTATTAGAAATTTTTTTCAGATAAATATGTAGGAATTATTTGCTTTATGAGTCATATTCATATGGAATATGATAGATCAGATATTTGCTGATGCAAATGAGAATGGGCTTCTGGGTGATGGAATTAATTTTGTTTGGCAATTCAAACTGTATCCTTTTTTGTTCTATCTATTGTTGGTTCTGTCTCAATGAAAATTGCTTTGCCTTTCCTTTTTTGTTCCTTGATTTTGTATTATTCACTTTTCCACTCAATACACCTTGCATGCAATGTATGGTATTGTTGGGACATTTGGCATTCAATGTATCATGTTGTTTTCTTCTATATGTTGCTTGTACTAAGTTGGGTTTCTTTGATACTAGTGTTCCTATTTCAATGACTTCAAATATTTTTAGTGGGTCATATATAATTCCTATTCAAATTCTTCATTAAATAGCATAATTCATATTTTAAGCATGGTTGTTTGAGTGGGCAACGGATTTATAGCTACGTCGCCCCATTATTTTAATCAATTGGAAATTTAAACTTATGTTCATAACATGGTGGATTTAAATAAGATTGGAGGTATAAAACATTTGAGCATTTTTGGTTAAAACTTAAAAGTGCCAATACGCATTGGAGAACTCTAATACAATGTTTATATTCCACATGCGTCATTACAAATGCATATATATGATTTTTTAATCTGATGACTCTTATTCTTTTTTCTTTGGAGGAAAAGGGTGGAATGGGTACCTAATTTATTAAAAATTGGTGAACATTGAAGAAAAGGAGGGATGAGATCCTTGTCTAAAATTTACACGTTTCACTCCAAAAAACTGTGACCTCATGCCTCTAGACATTTTAAGTAGTCCCTACTTTTTCTGCATAACACACGCACACGCACACGCACAGCGCTGGATTTTTTTTCCCCAGTCCTTGACCACCAAATTCACTAATAGATGGCATGGGTAATCATTTGTATGCAATCTCCCTTATACTTGCCGCATGTGAAATCATTCGGAGGTTGAACTTTTGTTGATTAGTTTTTAGTTTACTTTGAAATTCTGATAATTTAATGAGGTTTTTGAAACACTATGGTTATGCAAATCTTATGAGCATTAATACTTTTATAATTGTTTCTTATTACGTGGTTGATTAATCACTCTATAAGTATATATGGGGCTTGTTTTTAATGCTTATTAGTATGGATGACACATAAAGTATTACCTATTTACATCTCTTATGCTACTCAAACTATTCCCTTTTGCTTCGAAAATAATTACCTTTCCTAATGTTTTCTTTTTTATATTAACAGTTGAATCAAAATGAGTCGTCCACATGGTGGCCATCGTCCATCTTTCCCTTTTGGAAATCCCTTTCGAATGATCTTTCCCAAGGTTTCTTACCTGTCTCCAAGGCTTCTTTCTCTGTTAAATTCTTTCGAGGAAACTTTGACTGAGAGGCTGAAGAGGCTTAAACCAAAGGATAGCTGTGATGTCATCAGTTTATCATGGTTGAGGTGTGCGATGGAGTCCCTGTCTGAAACACACAATGACATCAAAATCCTGATAACTGATCTCCAGTTTCCTGTTTCTGACTGGGAGGACAAGTGGATGGACATGTATTTGGACAACTCCGTGAAGCTGCTTGATATTTGCATTGCATTTAGTTCTGAACTCTCCCAGCTTGACCAAGGTCAACTACTGCTCCAATATGTTTTGCATATTCTGGACTTCTCAAGCGGCTCCCCTTCATCAGAACAGCTCATCCAAGCTCGTGCCTCTCTCGATGATTGGAAATTACAAAAAAATCACTCAAGAAGTCCAAAGCTTGAGAATTGTTCTTCAATCTTACAGGGTCTTCACTCTTCCCTTCATATGGTTAAGTCTAGGAATTCAGCAAAAGGAAAGGTACTCATGAGAGCAATGTTCGGGGTAAAGGTTCAGACTATATTTGTCTGTAGCACCTTTATTGCAGCCATTTTGAGTTCTCCTAAGATGTTGATGGACCTGGATGTTCCGGACAAGTTTTTGTGGTCCAAGGTCTTCAATGATTTGCAAGTGACAATTAATGGGGAGATCAGAAAGTTGTTACTTTCTGGTAGAGTTGTAACATTGAAAGAACTTGAAGAGGTGGATAAATGTGCAGATAAGGTTTATGCATTGACTGATGGTGCTGGTCATGATGAAATAGATTTGTTACAGAAGTCAGTATCAGAATTGGGTGAGAGTGCAGAGAAGCTGTCCAGTGGGCTTGATCTTCTCTCAAAACAAGTTGGAATCTTTTTCCAAATTGTTTTGACAGGGAGAGATGCTTTACTCAGTAATCTTCGAGTGTCTGATATAAAGCAAGACAATGATCTGGAAATGCAGGTTATGAGTTGATTTCTGGAGGATTTAAATTTCCCTTACCTTGTTTTGCCTGGTGTTCACTATCATGATTGAGAGAGGGTAGCTTCTGGAGATGGAAAGGTGTGTACTACCAAAGTTGAATAACTTTTAATTTATACGTGTAAAGTGTTTTTATTGTTACATGTATGTTCAATGGAATTGTAAGCTTGGCAATATGTTGCGGTTCATTTTATTTCTTCTTTCAGCTTGATAATAGAATGGCCTTTCTTGTGTTTCACATATAAAAGTAATTGAATTGTGGAATCAAATACCGACTCCTGAGGCCCCATATCATTTTCTTTGTCATGTCTTCATGTCTTAATTTCTCTTTTGATTTCTGGTTCAGAATTCTGTGGCAGGCAAATTTTTTGAAGCAGCCAAATCTTTTGTGCAACCATGGGTATGCATGGAAGATGCAGAGTTGTTCTCCAACTGAAGTTCTGCAAGGGGTGGGAGAAGGTACCAATATTTCAGTAATTTTCATATTATAAGATCGATCAGATTGATTCAATACATAGTTTTATAAAATTAGACTGGATCGGACACTCTGACTGGAAAAATGATTGGTTGAATCTGGCTAACCTCATATCTACAAGCCAGTTGAACTAGACAATCCAATACCGAACCTGATCTGAACCGAAATGAAGCAGATGCCATGTAATTGCTTGACTGACTATATATTGACATTATGGGGTCCATAAAAATAGGAACTCTTTACTTTTTTTAAAATCAGATACCATTTAGTCAAAGATTTTGCCTCGCCTTAATTAATTTCATTGGTTTGTCTCGTGGAGAATAATTTTTGTTTTTTGATGTTATGCTTGGTCCTTTTTTGTGGGCCACAATAGTTTGAATTTTTAAAGTATATTCTTTGCCAATGAAGTATATTCTTTTTATAAAATAATGAAGTACAGTAATTATTCGTATGAATTTATATTTTTATATATTTTGGTAGTAAGAGTATATATTGACATAAGATTTTATATAGTGTTAGTGACGTGATAAATGTTAAATGACTGCAAAAATGATCGAAGTATCTCAAAGTCAACAAAGAAAATTATATTATAATACTGATTTTAACAGTGTTCTAAAAATCCCTTATAGGCGCTCATCAATCCCCCGCCCAGTCCATAACGCTTAACACCTAGTCGTATTTTTAATTAATCTTTAGTTGACTAATATTCTATTACGTTGTATTATATAGTTGGATGCCTTGCATAATGCGGAGAGGATCCAACTATAGCACCAACCAAAGATCAAGCAACATCAAAGAATGATTTTATTGTTTACAAACTTCACTCTTGGAGCTCTTGTACAGAAAACACCCCAATTTTTAATTGAACAAACCACATAATCCCAAGCGTTCTACGTATGGCGTCGAGCCCCTAAAGAGGCATGATTACGGGTTAGCCAGACAGCCTACATGACCACATGACCACTGGGATAATGGATGACAATAGCTTGGCACAAGAAGACTGCTCGGCCTCCCACATACCCTCCAGATCTCCAAAGCTGATGCCCAAGCCCAAGCCCAACGCCACTCCCATCTTTCCCCAAATAAGCCTGGAGAAAGGACACGCGACAAACAAATGGTCGACCGTTTCTTCATCACCCTGGCACAAGCAACACTAAGTATTTGTCTGGTGCGACCATTTCGAGCGCTGAACTTTGGTGACAAGTTTTCTTTGTGCCAGAAGCCACGAGAACACACACACCCACCTTTAGGGGAACATTTCCCCTCCACCGTGAATGCCCGTCATGGCTAGGCCTCTAGACAGGTCAAAAGGTTTGGTCACTTCGTCTCACTTACCAAGGGATAAAGCACAAGAGAGACTAGGATAGTCCAATGAGGCTCCTCCCCATCCTCCGCCCAGCATTGCTGCACCAGGCAAAATTTGTTTCCGGTAATGGCGAAAAGAGTACTGAACGTTTGCTTCAGGGGGCTGTCATCCAGCCAGTGTGCGTGCCTAAACACGACACTATTACCGAACCGCACCGCATCTTCCAACCAATTGACCCTTCAAACTCTTGAGACAGAGATAGAATTCCCCTCCAATTGTATCATTCATGTTCGAAGATGTTGTTGTGTTTGTGTCTCTCGTCTCCAAAATCTCTATCACGTTCACATTACATGGAACAAGGAAATTAGTTAGAGCATCTCCAAAGGGGGGAAATGTTGGCCTCCTTCACCAATTTTATTTTAGTGGGGGATAAAAAAACCTCCTTCAATGGGCTCTTTACCCCTCAATAAATCGGGAGGGGGGGCTGGGAGGCTCACCAAATGGGAGAGGTCCCTCGGAGCTCCCAAATGTGGGGGCCATATTAAAAAAAAATTCTCATATATGGTGGGCACTCTAATATTAATAAATTGTTATTGTAGCTCTTAAATATTAATAAAATATTATTATAGGAGTAATTCAAGGAGTATAGCTGGAGTGAACACTCTAACCAAAACTCTGTAACTCGATATATGTGTCATGCTCCATAAAATGAAGGAAGCATTTGTGGAACATGATTGGAGATGCACTTATATATTGGCAGATTAAAGCGTATATATTTATAGCTTAAATATTATAAATTTTAACTTTTTTAATATACATATTTGTTGTAACCGCTAAAAAAATAACAAACAATAGTAGATGTTTATTGGAATAAACTATAAACTATTTTTTGTTTTGTAAATAGCATGATACCTTTTAAATTTTGAAAATAAAAAAATGATCATATAAATATGTAACAAAAGCACACAACTATTATTTATATTATAATGAAATGATTTTGTGTGCAAAATAAAAATTATTTTGAAGTCCGCCCTTGGAACTAATCACAAGTAATGGGACACCATCTTGGAAGGCTAACGAGACCATTGCATTCAACGTCCGCCGTTTATTGGATATCCGTGATTCTTGTTATACTTGTCCAAAATGGGTCAATGTCCCCCAATTGACCATTTCTATTCAAAGTACTTTACAAGTTGGTTGTTTCAAAGATACCCTCTCACTAACAAAAAAAAAAAAAAAAGTCATGCGAAACCACTTGGAAGGTTATAATTATGATACATTTTAGAGGCTTGATACTCTCAATCTGTTTTACAATCTTCTACGCTATGATAGCATAATATATATTGCGTTATTATAGTATATGGGGTTCAATCATAATATATATTTTTTAATAAAAAATATACTATTGTATTTTAATATATATTTTATTTCATATAACAATATATACTTCAATAGAAGAGCATATAATATAAAAAAAAATAGTGCAAAAAGCAAATGAGAATGCAATGAGGCTGGATATGTCACTTGCTTACATTTTATGCTTTCCAAAAAAAAAACAACTTTGAAGTGACCCTTATAACTTAAAAAATGAACCCACCTTTTCAATTTTTTTTGACCTTTTCAATTAATCATTAATCACCTCACAAATGTGTTTCCAAATGCCCCCATAATATGTTAGGTTTTTTACAAGGATATTATAAAAAAATATGCTATTTAATTTTATACCACTTCAAATAAATAATTTATTTTTATACCATTGAAATATGTAGAACTTATGCATATTTACCATTCTAGTTAACTTGCATCCAAATTTTTATTAAAACCATTAAAGTCTTGGAGAAAAGATCAAATTACCTTTTTTTGCATATTTAACCTTACAAAATACAATATTTATAAAAATAAAATATATTAATTTTAACATGAACATGATAAATTTCATCTAAAATCCAAAAACATAAAAATTAATCATAAAAAATATTTATTAACATAGATATAATAATTATTAATACTTACATGAATAAAAATGAAATAAAATTATTTTGGAAACAATTAATAATATATATTACAAAATACAAATTTTTTAAAAAGTTTAGATCTTGATTGAAAAAAAAAGGAAAGAAAAGGTAAGGGTGAATGACTCACGATTAATTTAGAAAGAACATAAAATTAATTAGATTATTATGTTTAATTATTTACATTACGACCAAAAAAAATTATATGTTAAGGTTATTTTTGTCAATTTTATTTCTTGATTAAGAAACTTACTATAGTTAAGGCCTATTCTGATTAAAAATGATAAAAGAGGGGCATTTTTTTACATTAAAAAAATTATAATGGTGTAAAGATAAATGCGGTATTTGTGGTGGTATAAAAATAAATACCATATTTTTTTATGGTATATATGCAAATAAAACTTGGATAAATTATTTGAATTTTGATATTGAAAATCTTGTATTTCTTTTCTTTATTTTTCTTTAGAAAATCATATATTTAGATATCTGTAATAAAAATATTTATATTCAAGGAATATTATATCATATATAATATAAATAATTTTAAGTTATAGTTATAAAGATATGTTATATAAATTATTTTAATGTAAAATAATAATATGACTCTGATAATTATATGAATCCAAATGAAAATATTCAATTTTGTTAAAATTTCATAGATGCAAAACTAAAAAAAACAAATTTGAACAAATTCATATGCGAATTAAATACAAACATACCAACTGATGACCATCTTAAATATGTCTCTCTTGTGATCATTAAAATAATTTTCTGACGCCCTTATCTTAAACATTAATAATATTCACAATAGTAAATAATATAATAACATACCTGACTCCATTTGATTAATACCTTGAGTCTTCAAATATGCAATAATGTTTCTCTCTCCTAACATTAAACACCTTAGTATGTGCTTGTTATTTATGATACACAGTTGATAGAATATGTGTTCTATTTATAAGGTTGTTTTTTACTAATGAGTTGTTTTTTTACTAAGTTTAGGTGATGATGTTCATAAATGATAAATCTAATATTTAAATTAAAAATACACGTGGTATCAATTTACGTGGGTCACTTATTTATTCTAACACCTCTCCCACAACAAGAAGGTGAAGAAGGGGATTAGGGAAGATGAAACACACTGCATACCTCATCCCAGACTACTCTTTTTATTCTTCCATTTGTCTGTTTTCTAGAATTTCTATCACAATGTTTTTCCTCATTTTTTTCAAACATAATATTCCATAAAAAATATACCAAGTAAATTATTTTTTTAAAAGTTTTCTAGAACTCTAAAAACTCTATATATGACATACAGATAACCTCTATAAACTCAGACCACCCCCAACTATCTACAACAAGTCAAGTAGTCAACAACAAAAACCAAACTTTGTGAAGAAACACAATAAAAAACAATGGAAGACTGGCTTCTCATCACCCTCACCATCTCCCTCCCTATAATCCTCACATACCTTTTCATCCACTACAACTCAAAACGCAAGCTCCCACCAGGCCCGCCCACTCTACCCATCATAGGCAACCTCTCCTGGCTCTTAATCTCCCTGTCCGACCTCCTACCAACCCTTCGCCGCCTCCACATCAAGTACGGCCCAATCATAACCATCCCAATCGGCTCCCGCCCGTTCATCTTCATCACCGAACGCGACCTAGCCCACAAACTCTTCGTCAACAACGGCGCCATCTTCGCGGACGCCGTCCCCCGAGCGTCCCGAGCTGCACCATCATCGCCTCCCAATACGGCCCACAATGGCGCCTCCTCCGCCGAAACCTCACTTTGGAAATCCTCCACCCCTCGCGCGTCCGCTCCTACGGCCCCGCGCGCAAGTGGGTCCTCGGCGTCCTCGCGCAGGACCTCACGAACCAGGCGC
Source organism: Acorus calamus (assembly GCA_030737845.1). Classification (NCBI taxonomy): domain Eukaryota; kingdom Viridiplantae; phylum Streptophyta; class Magnoliopsida; order Acorales; family Acoraceae; genus Acorus; species Acorus calamus. Next base: position 9,426,318 of record CM060872.1, on the reverse strand, counting down.
ACGACGCGCGCGTCGTCGTCCCTGTCGAGAGCTTCCGGTACTCCATGTTCGCGCTCCTCGCGCTGATGTGCTTCGGGGGGGAACATGAATCGAAGGTCATCAGGGACATCGAGGACATCCAGCGGGAGTTGCTCTTGTACTCCGGGAAGCTCAGCGTCTTCGCTTTCATGCCGAGGCTGACAAGGCTGGTCTTCAAGAAGAGGTGGGACAGGCTCGTGGAGATTCGACGGCGGCAGAAGGCAATGTTCCTTCCCCTTATGAAGGCAAAGAAAGAACAGAATGTGTTCAGTTACGCGGATTCTCTGCTCAAGCTGAGACTCGATAACAGGGTTCTCAGTGATGATGAGACGGTGAACCTGTGCTCGGAGTTTCTCAACGCGGGGACCGACGCTACATCGACGACGCTCCAATGGATCATGGCGAACGTCGTGAAGCACCGACACGTGCAGGAGAAGATCTTGGAAGAGGTTAAGAGTGTGGTTGGGGAAGAAGCAGAGGAGGTGGTGGAGGAGGACTTGCAGAGGATGCCGTACGTGAAGGCGGTGGTGATGGACGGGCTGCGGAGGCACCTTCCCGGGCACTTTGTGCTGCCGCACGCTGTGACGGAGGAGGTCTGCGTTGATGGGTATGTTATACCGAAGAATGCGTCACTAAATGTCATGGTTGCCGATATGGGGTGGGATGAAAAAGTGTGGGAGGAGCCGATGGAGCCGGAGAGGTTCATGACAGGTGGGGAAGCAGAAGGGGTGGATATAACGGAGAGTCGGGAGATAATGATGATGCCGTTCGGGGTGGGGAGGAGGATTTGCCCCCAGTTGGGGCTCGCGTTGCTTCATTTAAGGTACTTTGTGGCGATTAAGCTCATCGTCCTGATATTATAGGCGATAAATCAACAGCGTTTTTGGAGCCTGCAGATCTCATGCCCCTTTGAAAGTGAAGGTTGATTAGATCAACAGAAGAGCGTATCATACGCTTCATCATGATTGCTTGGTAGAGGAGAGTGAATTGTGATATAATGAATATCTTTTATACTGGAGTTTAATCGATGCATTTGACATGGTTACCATTTTCTGATAAAAGAATATATAAATTCTAGATGAACTATTTTTTGGTTTTGTAAATGGTAAGTGAATTAAAAAAAATTCCTTAATTTTTTTTTACCTTTAATGATTGAGGATTTGATGTCTTATTGTTATTTGCTAAGACTTTCTCTAAACTATTTTTGATTATTTGTTTCCTTGATCAGAGTTTTCTTCTTTCTACAATCCCTTTGCTCGAATGACATTTGGTTTGTCAAAATAATCTGTATGGACATTGTCCTCACATGTAATAGAAAACATTGTTGTGGTCATCCTTATCATGCAGTTGACTATCTATTTGCAAATTTAACATGCATTCAACAACGTGGGGGATAATTTCTAGTCCTCCTCTACTGGGCCGGTTCCTGGAAGTGGTCCGGGCTTTGGTTGTGGGATCCGAGAAGGAATGAATGCAGCTTCCCTTTGAGGCTATCGAGGTTTCACCGGCGAGTCTCCTACTTCGGCCACCTGCAACTCACACCAGTGTGGTGTCGGCTAACACCCCTTCGTCGTTCAAGTCAATAATCACAGTTAGTTAAAGCCTACTTGAGTCTCGGAAGTTTTTGTAGGAATGAGAATATGTGTTCTTGCATACCTCTTGGAGACGATGATGTCTCCCATTTTATACTCGAAGAAGGTGTGCCGACCTCGCTCTTGGGAGTGAGGTTATCATGAGTATGGACGGAATCGTCCAGATGGCATCGGGATCAGCTGCCTAGTATGATTTTGGAACATAACCGTCTCTTGATAGCCATCCGCCATTGCGATGTCAGAGAATATTCTCCTGAGTTTCCATTATCTTCGTGAAGTGGACGTATAGACATACCTCTTTAGCCAGGCCATGCTCTGTGATTGGGCTACGTTGAGATATTTTTATATCACTATATCTGATCGTCCTACTATGGTGGTCGAAAGGTGGGCCCCCCTTGGTCTGATTGGACAATCACCTTACCTGATGTCTGACAAGCCTGACATGGGCTTCTCATGGTAGATGACTTCATCCTTTCTTTGGGGCTAATTGGGCTGAATAGCCACTACCCTGTCGTGGGCCCGCTGATTGGTCCATCATTGTGGATCAACGAGATTCCACGGGCAGGCCCATCTCACATACTATTCCTATCTACCTCCGATATTTGCATATAACTTTATTCCTAATTCATGTGCAAATTTGGTCTTCCACAAACAATGTTGCCCAATCCATCAACATGTTTAATGGAAAAATAAAATGTTTCATTAGTTTCAAATTAAGGCTCGATTTGATATCTTGTTAAACTTGGAGCATAGAGACCTATATTGATAGATCAGTTGCAACTTAAGATCTAAATGATCCACCTCAATGTCATGCCAGCATGTCTTGCACAATTTCAGCTCTTGTTTCTCTTGTCCACCTTTTTAATATATATTGACTATTAATTTTTATGATATTTAATTTATCTCTTATGACTTTAATAGCATGGCTACACAAAATGCCTCTCATCTTGAACAATTAGCAATGGCAAGAGATGATTGTCAAGTTTGGGGCGGTTTCTGCAATGAAAAAAGTTAGACACCCAGAAAAAAAAATTTTAATCCGCCATAAGAAACCCAAATCACCACAAATGAGAAATCCTAGACAAACTTTTGTAACCATGTGAAAGCAAAAAAGAAATATATATAGAGCGTTGATACATGCAGTCCGTTTTACAGCCCGTTATATTATGATAAAGTAGTATATACTACGTTATCATAGCATATAGGTCCTATCATAGTATATAACTCAATTTTTTTTTCATTTTTTCCATATATCTTTTTCCATATATATATTGTAGGGCCCATGATATGGATCCAAGTACAAACAAATTAAAAGCACACAAAAAGACTTGTATGAGTTGTTCTCTAGAGTGCAAGACTTGCATTTAAATAAAAAGAAACCAGCTGGGGTTCAACATATAAACAAATTGGGTTTCCCCATATTGGATTATTGGGTGAGACGTGGCGGGGCCATGGATAAACAACACAATCAAAACACAAATTGCACAGCAGAAGATCTAGACTCATCATACAAACCGTGACTATTCCTTAAATATAAGAACAATTAATTTTCTGCCATGAAAAACAAAAGAATCTAGACTCTCAAAGGTTTATCCTTACTTGACTCGTGTGAGACCAACCGCCAGCTGTGAGCCCGCAACACAGGATGTTCTTCTAGCTATCCTTAGTTCAATGAAATTAAGTTTGGTGAAAGAAAGTGTTAAGAGTGAAGCTTCATCTAGCTAAGCTAGTAGGAAGTGGTCAAATCTTCAGTGGGCAATTCTTCATCCAGGCAAACACAGGATGTTCTTCATTCAGCTCTAGAGCATCCCAATTATAATTGTTGACAATTGCTTTATCGATGATTTTCAGTTTAGCTTTTCCTTGTTCGATCAAATAATTATGGTATTCATATTATATGTAGAGGGATTGATCGATGTCATGATCAAGACACAATGGACATATCAACTTCTTATGTAATGTGGTTGAGGACCATCCATATGAATCATAATTCATGAGAACTATTGCAACAACGTCGAAATAACATATGGAATCTCATATATTTAATACGTGAGATTTGTGATATTTTTACTTGTATGTCTGTTTCACATTAACGATTTATGAGACATAATAAGATGATTCCACAACATTCTCTTACCCAATAGTTCAATGGAGTTGTAAGATTTGAAAAGAAAATGATGCGGAATAACTATAATAAATCAAATCTTCTGTTCAGTTCAGGAGGATAAAATTATCATTTCAAGGGAAATAATGAAGTCTAGGACACCAAATAAGTTTGGTCATGGTTTGTGATATTTAGTCAAGAAACATGGTTTTATACAGGTCAGGATCATTTGTGGCCTATCACAAGGAAAACCCTTGTGGCAAGTCTTGTTGTGTCACATAAATGGACACACCACTACTAAAGTTGTGCATACACTTAGCTCCCGTTTGGGTCACAGAATAGGATAGGAATATGGGAGAATAAGCCTAAAAAGTTGTTTGTTTAATTTGCAAGGATTAAATGGGTATAACCATGTCATAATATGTGAGAATAGATTTGTATTTGTATTATAAAACTCTTATGGCCCGTTTGGGGTGTGACATAAGATTATTTGCCATTGATAGCTATACTGGGATAGATAACAATCCATGTTGAATAAGTAAATTTTTGTTTGATTGTCTTTTCTGTTATTCTCATTAGGAAACGTAAAATTGATCTTTTTGTTGTTTGGTTCACCTTGAATAAAATAAGGATAAGTGGTAGATAAGAGATGGATAAGAGTTTATGACTTTTTAAATGACAATTATATCCCTGCATAAATTATTTGTGTTTGGAAATAAGTATAAGAGATATGAGTGTGATATGATAGATGTGACAGTTTTTGGAATGTGTGCAGAGAGTGTTAGGTGAGATAAATATTTTAAAATGACAGAGAAGGGTATTTTTATCCATTGGCATAGATAAGCCCTAATAAACAATTCCACCATTTTCTTAGAATAGTTATCAAGCCTTATTCTAGCTTATCTAGACATAACTATCAAGGTTTATTTTTGTCAAACAAACAGCTGTTTGGGGCTTATTCTACTGTATTCTCCCCTATCCACCCTTTATTCTCCACCCCAAACGGGGGGTTATAGAATTGTGTTATTCCACCCAATCCAGTCCTCTGGAATACAGGGGCCCCTCTGTCAAATCAACTGTCATTACCTCTTATACATCAGGAGACTCACATGTCAAATAATTACTTCACCTTCTATAAATTTTTATCCACACATTATTCACATTTTATCTACACCTTATTCATGGTCAACCAAACAACAAAAACTTTATTATTGTATTTTTCAACGAGAATAACTAAAATCATAATAAAATAAAAAATAACTTATTCTATTAATATAATAATTTATTTCTAAAATAGTCAAAAACCTAGAATATAACTTACATCACTATCTAAACGGCACATTAAGGTATGGTGTATGCACCACTTATGGTGGTTTGTCCGCCTATGAGACACCCCACCAGGTTGGTCATAGAAATATGGCCAGCCACGGAAGATCCTGTTCCATTCTATACATGATACCCAATGGTTATAGTGCTTGAGAAGTGTTTGTTTTTCATGATCAACCTAAAAAACAGAGGACCATTGTGTGGGGATTGGGAAGGGTCTCTTCTCTTGTCAGGAACGTAGAACAGGCTACATTGTATTGACTTGGGAAAAGAAGGTTTGAATACTTCTCTCTATAACCTATATATATAAAAAAAAATGTGTCACCCACCGAGACTTACAGGAGCAAACATACGACTCTAATCAATGAGTAAAAACTTGATTTGATTGATTTTATAAATCTCATAAAAAAAGATATGTCTAACCATGTGTGTACAATTCTGTCCTCAAATCTCATTGATTTTTTAATAAAAATATATATTCGTCCACTAAATGTATATAATTATAAAAAAAAAAGAAGTATATATGTATTTTTCTCGTTGAAAAATATATATATTTTTTAAATTTTCATATGTTATGATAATATAATATATTGCATTATTGTGGTATACAGAAAGTTAGAAGACCACATCTTAAGTGCATGATAAATTACATTATGGACTACAAAATGTATCAAATGCATCAATACTCAAATGCCATTGCTTCATAGTGTGGACTTGACTTCCTGCTCTACCATAAATAGATCCCTTTTCCATGGGCCGTCCTCGTCTATTAAGTGGTTTTAGCTGATTAATCATGATTTTATGAGAGTATGAAGAACCACGTCATGCCATTACACTAAAACAAGCTTCTTTTTTTTTTTTTTACATTTCATTGCAATATATGTTTCATTTTTTTTCCAAACTCCGTTACATGTAATTGTATTAAGAGTTTCTCATGTACACTCATATAGATATCTAAAAGAAAAAGAACGTCGAAATCAAGATAACCTTGAAGGTTCAAAATTGGTTCATGGAGCATTTGAAAAACATTGCCCACATTGGCTGAATTAGTCATAATTTATGCGTATATAATCTAAATCCAATAGGCCCTTATATAATAGTAGACATCATTTCAAACTCAAATACAATAGTATGAAAGCAAGATGAACCGTTGAAATTATGTCTCACTTTTTCTGGGAAAATTTTAGACTCAGCCCCCATTTCAATGTGTGGACTCATTTATAATGCATGCTAAAAAAATTTCAACGAGTTACCTCATTATATTAAGTGCAGTGACTAATGAAATACTAGTTTTTGCGTACGCGCATTCGCACGAGTTAATAAAATACTAAAATAAAGTCTATAAATTTTATAAACTTTAAATTATATGATGATATCAAAGCCTCAAAAGCATAAGCAAATGATGTTAGTTCTGACTTAAATGACTAAATAATTGAGAACGTCCTAATTCATAAGTCACATTAAGAAAATGTATACATACATATAATTTTAGGCTCATAGATAAACAAAATAGAATTTTATCAGGTAACTTCATAAACGATTTTGTAAGCTTCATTTCTCCAAAAATAACATAGTAAAATTTAAAAACTTTAATAAATAAGTTGTAACAAAAATTTAAAAATAAACCGATATTCTGATATCTAAAATCATTCAGGCTTATGCTCTACAAGATTGACTATGATATATATTATAATGTTTTTAATAACAAATAGTCAATAATATTTATGACCCTAATAATCAATAAACTGATTTAAATTTTTGTATTGAAAGTCAAAATCCCCTATTTAATTTATAAAGGGAGAGGGAGGAAGAGAGAGACACTCAAGAACCAAGTGGAAATACTTCCTGCGTTAAATAAAAAGGATTTACAAAAATTTACGGAATAGTCAGTTTTATGATAATCAATGTAAATATGAAAATGAAAATTGAAATAGTAGTAAAAATTTCTTATAAATAACTTTATGAACTTACATAATGAGACTAAAATATTTATTTTATAATTTTATAGGTATCTTAATGTCTAAAAAAAGAAAATGTGGATATGATTTAAAGTTCGACAAGTCATGTTTTGAGATCAGAGACCTTGTTATAAATCTAAAAATCTGAATCTAGGATCTCTTTGTAACATAGATAGGGGCTGGTTGTAAAACTGGTTGAAACTAAGGGCCAAAATTCAAATATTCCACAAAAATGATAAAATTAGCCGATTTTTGTCAAGGGATTTATTGTAAATATCAGGAACATGGGGTTTTATTTGCAAATAAACCAGATAGTTGACAAACATGACCGATTTTATTTAGGGACCTAGTTATAAACATAGGAGACTTGGGTGCTTAACGGCAAATAGCTCATTAGATGAAAACTTTTGGCCATGTCCTGGTTATAAATATAGGAGACTTGGGGGTTGAACTGCAAATAGCCCATTGATTGAAAACAAAACTGACATACCCACGAAATTACGAGATTGTCATCTTAATGAAAACTTTTGACATTATTGTAGTACTTAGGGCCCGTTTGGGGTGTGACATAAGGTTATTCGCCCTTGATAGCTATATTGGGATAGATAACAATCCATGTTGAATAGGTAGATTTTTGTTTGGTTGTCTTTTCTGTTATTCTCATTGGATAACGTAAAATTAATGTTTTTGTTGTTTGGTTCACATTGAATAAAGTAAGGATAAGTGGTAGATAAGAGATGGATAAGAGTTTATGACTTTTTAAATGACAATTATACCCCTGCATAAATTATTTGTGTTTGGGAATAAGTATGAGAGATGTGTGTGTGATATGATAGATGTGATAGTTTTTTGAATGTGTGCAGAGAGTGTTAGGTAAGATAAATTTTTTAAAATGACAGATAAGGGTATTTTTATCCATTGGTATAGATAAGCCCTGATAAGCAATTCTAGCTTTTTCTGAGAATAGTTATCAGCCCTTATTCTAGCTTATCCAGACATAACTATCAAGGTTTATTCTTGTCAAACAAACAGCTGTTTGGGGGCTATTCTACTGTATTCTCCCATATCCGACGTTTATTCTTCACCCCACACGGGGGGTTAGGATATAGAGTATAGATAAGGGGTTAAATGGGCCGAGTGTAACAATGTTTCTTTTAGTACTAGAGCCCAACATATGATGGTAAACTAAAAGAGATTTGTGCTAACATGGACTCAAAACAGTCAATGGACTAAAACTCACTCAAGCCAGCTCATATGACCATATATACACACACTTATTTTTTCTTACAGTACTACATAATTAAGAAGGATAAAGTTAGAAACAATCATGAGTGTAGTTCTACGTGAGTCATCGTATACTTTAAAATTGTATTTTTCATAATGAAACATATATATTTTTACAAAAATTATATATATATATATATATATATATATATATATATATATATATATATCCATTTTTCATAGAAAAACAATAAAATTCATATTTTTCATCTAATGAAAAATATGAAATTAGATTACACGTATAAACACCGAGTAACTATGCTATATTAAGAATATTCTGTCAAAGGAGACTATAAAATTTAAGTTGATCAGCAGAGCAAATTGAAGATTTAGAGGATACTATTAACAAAATTAATATGCATGATGGTTGATCAGTCACTGTGAATGTCCTTTTTTGTCAAATTAGGTACAGGGAAGTGAGCAGGCAGATCAAGAAGTTGGATTGTCTTATTTGTAACCCGAATTTTTTTAATTAAAAACAAAGTGGGCATCATATACATCATTTATAACGAAAATATATTAGATTTATTAAAATTCATAATGCTAATGAGGCCGCTTACTCCATACTCTGTTACAATCAATAATAATCACTATGTATTAGGGAATTTGTAGTCCAATAAACTCAATAAAAACACTAGTACAAAAAAAAATCATATTCATATGATATTTTATATCATCATATGCGTTATGCATATACAAGTTAATTAATGAATGCATGTACGAAAGCCACCGACTAGAAACACAGTGTAGTCAAACATATATAAAGGGGTATACCTGAACCTCACTAATTAAATTAATGTACAGTCACTAATGAGATAAAAATATATATATATTGACAAAAAAAAATATAATATATTTGAATGAATTAAGCGGAAAACTTTGTTAATTTTTCCTAATCTAATATGTATACACCATGTCTCATCGATCTGATTCTTCTCCATCAACGCATCGGATTAATTTTTGTACATATACACCTCTTGTTTTTTTTGATGGGTAATCAAAAGGGTTGTATTTCTATGAAGAAGAGTTTTTACAAATACACATTGCTTACAAAATGATGGAAATCATGGACATTTGAGTCCTTAAGAGATCTACCAAAGAACTTATAGACACCCCTAGAACACCCAATTTTCCATATGCCACCCTGAAAAAATAAACAAGGCAGTGCATCGCCCTGTTTATCAATTTAGATCATTCTAGTGTTTTCGAAGATAGCCTCGTTGTAGTCGATCTTGTGCAATTGCTTCTTTCATTTCCTGTGTTAACTGGTTTGATTGCAGCAAAGTTTCTCCCCGGAGAGATTGATGAGCAGCCAAAAGATCCGCAGGGGTATTACCTTCCCGGTGGATGTGTGTTGCTTTCCAACTTTGCAGCCTTTCCAGACCTTGAGAAATCCTCCTAAGAGATCGAAAGGCAGTCCAAGGAGCGTTACCTTTTCCATGAACCCACGCCAAAGCAGTCGTGGAGTCCGATTCAATCCACAAATTATCAACACCAGTGGAAATTGCCAGCCAGATCCCCTGCTCGATGGCTTTTAGTTCCAATAAGTTGATTGAAGGCAGATCTAAGCGCCCTGCTATCCCTGCAGTAAAGGCAGCCCTTGAGTTTCGGAGTAGAGCACCATAGCCTCCTCTATCATCACCTAGAGATCCATCACTATTAAGCTTGTACCAGCCTTCCGGTGGGGGGGTCCATGTGACTATGGTAGAGGTTGTTTCATGTTCGATCGTTTGTAGTCCAAATAGGGTCGCAATACGATGATCCTCAGGAGTGGGAGAGATCTGGAAGACTTTGCTGAGTGTCCTCACCTTTATACTATCTCGGGTGCGCTTTAGAACGGCCATTTTATGCTTATCCTTCCTTCTAAAAACTCGGTTATTTCGCTCAATCCACAGACACCAGAAAGAAGTGGTGATGATTAGCAATGCAATCTCCTTCTTGAATGGGTTTGAAAGATGAGTTTTTAGCCAAGTGGGTAGAGAAGCCAATACATGAGGAATGGGAGATCGGATTGACAAATCCTGGAACAACCTTGTCCAAATGAATTGAGAAAAAGAACATCCCAAAAAAAGATGGTCCACTTCCTCATTAGCAGAGGAACACAGTGAGCAAGTAGTCACTTGAACAAGCCCTTGGTGCTGTAATCTGGAGAGAGTAGGAAGTCTGTCCTGAAAGGCTTGCCATGCACACAGACAATGCTTGGGAGTTTGGATAGGATGCCATAGTGATGCAGAAATCATAGCCGTACAATATATTGATGACCGAGATCAAATGGAACACAAGAAGAAAAGACATCTTGATGAATCGGGAGCACCGTGACTTCAAACAGCCATAACTTTTGAACCATAGATCAGAATCGCTATTATAATATGTCCACGTGTTCGTATCGATGAGCCCTACAGGAGTAGTAGCTATGCTACTACGCCATTTTTCGGTGCGTTCTGAGATCGTCTTGGGGGTCAAATCGACGGTTCAAAGTTACTTTTACTATTTTTGGGTTGTTTTGAGGTTGTTAGGATTTTATTTATTTGTTAGGATTTACTATATTTATATTTGAGTTTCAAATTATTATTTGAATTCAAATTTGAATTTTAGTTAGGATTATATAAAGATATTAGATTTGTTTGTTAGATTTAGATAATTAGTTGAGATCTTAGTTTGTTGGGATTCTCTTCTATAAATAAACTTGTGAACCCATTTGATTATTTAGATTATTGATATTTGAAATTTAGTTTATTTATCTCTTGTATTTTGTTAGGAGTACTAACAATTGCAAAGACCTCCCAATTCTCTAGTATTTCATCCGAAGTAGTAGATTATTAAAGCCCAACCCCCTGGCATTCTTTTGAAGAATCAACAGTGCGACGTTAGAGCCTACCGATATCGTTCTTTTGAACGGATCCGTAGAAGAGCGTGGTTGCACGCTGCATCAGCTGGTATCAGAGCCTGCGTCGATCTTCGGCGCATCGTTCTAAAAAAAAAAAAAAAAAGTGAACATGCCGCCGAGAAGACGTCCTCTTAGCGACGCCTACGATCGAGAGGAGATACAACAAACCATCGCAGCGACTAATAGGCACATGGATGAAAGGTTTGATGCAATGACGCGCCTAATGGATGAGATGATGGCATTGATGCAACGCCAAGAAGGGTCTCGAACTCGACGACAACGATCACCGGTTCCACAATTTCCAACCACGCGATCTGAGGCAGATGATTCCACTGGAGGAGATTTTGATAACTCGTTCAAAGAGACGATCCATCCACCTATCTTCGATGAAGATGAATACGATGAAATTGAAAAGACAAAACCTATATTCGATAAAGATGAAGATGAAGAGATTGAAGAGGTAGAACCTATCTTCGATGAAGACGAAGGGGTTGAAGATGAGAACTTCCCATCTATTTTTGATGAGGAGATTGAAGATGCGAGACTTCCCCATATCTTTTATGCAGAGATCGAGGAAAAAGACCTTCCACCTATCTTTGATGAAGAGATGGAGGAGATTGAGTCTAAGAGCCCCCCTCAAATATTTGGTAACAATGATCACATCCTTTCTTTATCTACTACCTCTCACTATAGCCTTTTCACAACCAAAATCAACACCCATGTATTTTACGTAACTGGAGCTTTATCCAAATCGTTCTTGCTAGACCCCTTTCAATTCACCCATACCGCTTCACCATCGAAAAAGTTATCACATAAAATATTTCATCCACCCTACCATTATTTTGTGGATCCATTCTTTCCCTCCTTCATTTCATCTGATCCACCATCCCTTCTCAGAATGTTATTGCTTGAAAGTTGGATTCGTGAGTATTGGTCCGATTGGATGGATGTAATGCGGCACCCTAAAAGATTCGTTGTTCGAAAGAAATCTATATCTGAAGTTCATGGTGAAAGTTCCGACGAGGATCTGAATTCGAGGGCGAATTCTCTCCAACCTGGGGAGGATGATGCAGACATCATAGCCGTACAATATATGGACGACCGAGATCAAATGGAACACAAGAAGAAAAGACATCTTGATGAATCGGGAGCACCGTGACTTCAAACAGCCATAACTTTTGAACCGTAGATCAGAATCGCTATTATAATATGTCCACGTGTTCGTATCGACGAGCCCTACAGGAGTAGTAGCTATGCTACTACGCCATTTTTTGGAGCGTTCTGAGATCGTCTTGGGGGTCAAATCGATGGTTCAAAGTTACTTTTACTATTTTTGGGTTGTTTTGAGGTTGTTAGGATTTTATTTATTTGTTAGGATTTACTATATTTAGATTTGAATTTCAAATTATTATTTGAATTCAAATTTGAATTTTAGTTAGGATTAGATAAAGATATTAGATTTCTTTGTTAGATTTAGATAATTAGTTGAGATCCTAGTTTGTTGGGATTCTCTTCTATAAATAAACTTGTGAACCCATTTGATTATTTAGATTATTGATATTTGAAATTTAGTTTATTTATCTCTTATATTTTGTTAGGAGTACTAACAATTGCAAAGACCTCCCAATTCTCTAGTATTTCATCCGAAGTAGTAGATTATTGAAGCCCAACCCCCTGGCATTCTTTTGAAGAATCAACAGCGCGACGTTGGAGCCTACCGATTTCGTTCTTTTGAACGGATCCGTAGAAGAGCATGGTTGCACGCTGCATCACATAGCCACTCACACCATTGAGACTCATGGCCCCCCTAGATTGCACCGCCTTCCACGCTTCTGTAAGTCTCAATTGTCCTGTTTTACAAGGGGACTAGATCAGGATATCAGTCCCTGTGCCCCCAACCTCAATTTGTTGAATCTCTGCCCAGACATTGTCTATCTCCACCGAGCATCTTGATGGCTTCATCCATTTTCCATTGTTAATGAAGATGGCAATAGTAGCTTCTTGAGGAGGCCCCCAATCATAGGTTACCCTCCCCAAAATATTTTTCAACCCTCTACCATTGATCCAAGGATCATACCATAAATTGATGGTCCGACCCTCAAAAATCAAGTATTTGGATTGTGGAACTATCCAATCCCTGGCTTGTATAATTGACTTCCATGATGAGGAGCAACCCGAGGGAGGCATAACACTCCATATGCTATCTTTTCTCAAATACCTTTGAGTCATCCAACGGACCCACATAGAGTCTTTTTTGCTTGCAATCTCCCAAAAACGTACTCCCGAGGCCCCAACAGACCAGTCATTCGTGCGCTTAATACCCAACCCTCCTTCAACTAGAGGCTGACAAATCTGATCCCAACTCACATGATGAGCCTTTCTAGAATGAGAAGTCCCTTGCCAGAAAAAATCCCTTAATAGTTTGTCAATATCTCTTTGAGTACGCCGAGGGATATTAAAGGCAGATGACCAAAAAATCTGAAAAGATGATAATACAGAACGAATCAATTCAGCACGGCCCGCCATGGATAGGGAGTGTACAGACCAAGAAGAGATTTTCCTGCAAATCTTATCAAGAAGAGGCGCACACAAAATATTAGAGAGTGGACCATGAAATAATGGAAGCCCGAGATATCTAACAGGAAGTGAGTGTAGGCCAATATGAAGAAGATGAGAAAAATTCACAACAGAGGGTCCAGCAGTAGCAAAAATCTGACTCTTGGAGTTATTAAGATGCAATCCAGACATGGTAGCAAATAGAGAGAAGAAGTCACCAAGTGCTTGAGCAGAAGACGGGCTAGTATCTGTGAATACAAGTAAATCATCCGCGAATCCCAAGTGAGTGACATTTAAGCTACCTCGAATGTACTGTCCCAAGAGACGCTTCTCCACTAAGAGATTGAGCTGAGTTGAGAGAGATTGAATGACCAATGTAAACAAGAGTGGAGATAAGGGATCACCCTGCCTAATACCACAGGAAGAGGAGAAAAATCCCTCTGAAGATCCATTGATCAGAACCGAGTATCGAGCAGAGGTCACACATTCCATACATAACCGTACCCAGTGGTCATTGAGCTTGCAACTTCGAAGGACCTCGAGAAGGAAAGGCCACCTAATGCTGTCAAAAGCCTTGCGAAGATCAATTTTGATGCAGGCTCGAGATTTCCCTGGAAGATTGAGATATTTTACCATTTCGTGCGCTAGAAGAATGTTATGATGAATGCTTCTCCCCTTCACAAAGGCAGCTTGATGATCACTAACAATATGTGGAAGGATGGGCTGAAGCCGTAGCGCCATGATCTTGGTGATAAGCTTATACAATGTATTACATAGGGAGATTGGACGATAGTTGTCAATCATTTCAGCATTTAGGAACTTTTGGAATAAGTGCAATAAAAGAATGGCTGACCTGTCGAAGCAGTCCTCCAACAACAAAGAAGTCTTGAATGGCTTCCACCAAATCCGATTGAATAGTATCCCAAAACAATTGAAAGAAATGGGCTGGAAATCCATCTGGACCAGGCGAGCTGAGGGGCTTCAAACTAAAAAGGGCCTTCCGGATCTCTAGTGACGTAACAGGGGCGAGCAAGGAGGTATTCTCATCATCTGTGATTGTGTCAAATGCCTCAAGCGGGGGGACAGGGGATCCACTGTCACCATTAAGCAATTCTTCAAAGAATTTAATAATATGCACCTTAATCTCCTCAGGTTTTGTAAGATCGTCGCCGTTTGTGGAGCGAAGCTTACTTATGGAATTAACCACAGACCTTGCCTTGATGGAGTCATAGAAAAAACGCGTGTTTGAATCACCAGAAGACAACCAAAGTTGGCGGGATTTCTGCCTGAGAAAACATTCCTCCTGAATAAGGCAGCGAGTGTAATTATCACGTGCGGCCAATTCCTCAGCTAAAAGAGTAGTGTCCAGGGGGTCGTGACTCAACTTGTCTTGAGCAATAGTGAGCATATCCCGACTACGCAATAGAGAATGCTGGACTGGCCCAAACCGTTCCTTGTTCCACTGCTTGAGAGCCCTTTTTGTAGCAGAAATTTTTTTTACAAGCTTGAACATAGGAGTCCCATGAAACTCAGTTTCCCATGCTCCTTCAACAATTGCCTTGAAAGAATGATGTGATTCCCACATCTCAAATATTTGAACGGCCGTGGACCGGATGAGAGAACAGGATCAAATTGAACCTTCAAAGGAGAGTGGTCAGAAATTCCTGGAGCAAGATAATCAACCATTGAGTGAGGAAAATTGTTAATGAAAGAGTGGTTGACCAAAATCCGATCAAGCCGGCACATGATACGAGATGCTTGCCGATTTGACCAGGAGAAAGTATGTCCATAGGCCTTGAGATCGTGGAGACTAGAGGACTCAATGCAAGAATTAAAATGGCGCAACCGTCTTACATGAACAGGCCTACCACCCTGTTTTTCATGCTAAATCTGACTTCATTGAAATTGCCACCAACAATCCACGGATGTCCATTAACTGCAGCAGATAAGGATGTGATAGTGCTCCATAAGATACGCCTTTCTAGATAGTCATTGGAGGCGTAGACTGAAGTGACAAAAAACATACTCTGTGTACTTTTTCTGTAGACTGAGCAATGAACATGCTGTGAGGAATGGCCAATAACAGTAACCTCCACCAGATCCTTGTTCCAAAATAAATCAATCCTCCCATCATGGGAGAGAAAAGACGAATTCAGAAAGGTCAGCTTTTGATTCAGCAGAGGGAGATCAAAATCTTCCAGTTTAGTGTCCATTAGACTCACAAAGGAGGGCTTATGAGTCTTTAAAAAACTGCTAAGATCCAATTGCTTCTCAGCACCCTTTAAACCCCTAACATTCCAGAATATACTTTCCATGGACAACAGTGGGGGAAGGGGTGAGGAAATAACAATTAGGTGGGGACCGAACCAGTCCCATTTAAGGTGGGACCGTCCAGTGTGTTTGCATTGGTATTTCTTTCTAAATCATCAGTCACCTCCTCCAAGTCACGAAAGAAATCCTTGATGGGCTCAATTCTTTGTACCTTTCCTTTCTTATGATTGGAACCAGTTTTCTTGGTAGGTGGCAATGCATTAGACTTCCTGCTACGTCCGTTCTTCCTCGGATCAGCATTGGCGGGTGTCCTGCTCACATGAGTTTCATTTGAATTTTGTGTAATAGATGGAGGAGGGTAACTCCCTTGGGATGCTTCTTGACTAGAACTAAGATCTACGATAACATTTAATCAATCAGTGGTCTGACCCGCCTCGTTAGACTGGGGAAGAGAGTCCCCTGTATGACAAAATTCCAAGGGAGCATGTGTGGAACCATCAATATCAACAGATCTCGCCTTACTTGATCTGGTATCAGCGCTGTTGCCAAGAGTAGATTGAATATTCTGCGAGACCGCTAGATTACCCATCAAGTCCTTCACACTTTGCTGACCACCATCCGCCAGATCCTTCGCACTTTGCTTGCAACTAGTCTCCACACTTTGCTTGCTACTAGTCTCCAAGACCCGCGCACTTTGTTTGCTGCCAGCCTCCACTTCTTTCACACTTTTCTTGCTGCCAGTCTCCCAGTCTTTCACACATTGCTTACCAACATCAGATGTTGAAGGAGCTCCATTGACCAATGGACCAATAGTTAACAACTCCTCTTCCTCTGGAACCTCCTGAAGAGTAGAGAATTTGTTAAAAGTCTTAGGAGCAGACTTTGTAGAGATGTGTCTCAAGTTCATAGCATCGTCCAACAATTTTTCATTGTTCTGGGTAGTGGATTTTGAAACTTCTTGCCATTGTTGTGTGACCTTTGCCTTGTTTTTCTGTAGGTTCAACTTTGCTGTTTCTACGGTTCCTTTCATTTCGGGTAGTTTGACCGTGGGTGGCTTCAAAATACAACAAGCATCGTCATACTCAAAAGTTTGGCAAAACTTGCATGCAGTTGGTTTCCAATCATAGTCCACCTTGAAAGTTTCTCTAACCCCTGGGCAAATATCTACCAAGATTGTGTCTGGGAGAATCGTTGTTGCCTCTACCTCCACACAAATACGAGCATAAGATGCTCTACTACAACGCAATGTGGCTGAATCAGCATATAATGGGATGCCAATGATGCTTCCAATACGACTGAGACAATCCTTCTCCCAAAGATGAAGAGGAAGGTTTGGCAAGCGGACCCATATTGGCATTGAACTCAGTCGTTCCTGCTCCATACGAACATGAGGGGTCCATTTTCGAAGTATAAATGGTCTGTAATCCATCGTCCACGGGCCTCCTTCAAGAACGGACATAACATCCTCCAAAAGATCGAATTTTACTGTGAAAAACTCATTTCAGTGGAGAAGAAGCTGCAACTCCCTTTTTGGATTCCATAATTTTTTCAAGAATTGCAAAAAGGGAGTGTAAACAGGGATTTTACCAATGATGTAGCCAACAACAGCATGATCCCATTGCTTCATATTCTTTGCGTAACACTCTGGCTGAGCGATGCCACGATGGTCGAACCTTCTACCGTTGGCTCAATGAATCTCAGGGAGCCAGACATTTCAGGAAGATTGTCCTTCTTAAATAAAGACCCCCAGCTCCTAACATGCATAGAAGAGGTTGGTGGAGGAACGGCCACTGGCTTGCGCGGTTTAGAATAACCACGGACAGGGGTCCCCGTAGTAGGAAGGGCAGGGAAAGAGTCAGAGGAAGGGGGAAGGGCCTTTGCAGGAGGAGGATGAGGTTTAGGAGCCTTGGGTGGGGGGAGAGAAGGGGAAGAGGAGCAGGGGCGGTGATGACCGAAGAAGGGATGGATAGAGCCAGAGAGGGTGAAGAAATAGAGGAGGATGGTTTGGAAATGGAGGGAGAAGATGCTGCATTAAATTTGTTGTTGAAAGCATAAAATATGCTATCAATGGTGCCTCCGGGGGTGTTGGTTTGGATATATCAGAAGACAAGAAAACAGGGGGGGTTTGCTGCAATACCACTACAGAGAGATCCTCCGGGGGAGAGGACCCCACCGTCTGAGCCATAGATGCCACCGGTGCCACCATTTGGCGGCGGAAATCACCGCCCAAAGCCGCGATATTTCCTCTCGCACGCCCAAAGCCGCGGTATACACCTCTTGTTGGCCAAGCAGAGAAGTTGATCATCTATTTCCATATAAAGTTTGATCGAAAAACTTGTTGGAGAAAAGCTTGTCTTGAAGGATTGATGCTCTTAATATCGACATGATGACGTTCTTTTGCACTACGAAAGCCAAACATGAAGTGTTGGTTTTGCTTCTTGGGTCGGCCTTGGATTTGGCAATGTTTGATCCAAATCAATCAAAACAAAACGTCAAGCGAAAGAGTTTAAGTTGCATATTATATTTCACATGAATAATTGAATATATGTATAGAAAGTTGTTGCAAGTTGTTGCTACTACTGTAACCCCACACTCCATTCACATTTATATATACATGCCCTCCAAGCAACAATAAAAAAAAGCACAAAATGGAAAATGCATGGCTTCTCTTAATATCGGCATGATGACGTTCTTTTGCACTACGAAAGCCAAACATGGAGTGTCGGTTTTGCTTCTTGGGTCGGCCTTGGATTTGGCAATGTTTGATCCAAATCAATCAAAACAAAACGTCAAGCAAAAGAGTTTAAGTTGCATATTTTACATGAATAATTGAATATATGTATAGAAAGTTGTTGCTACTACTGTAACCCCACACTCCATTCACATTTATATATACATGCCTTCCAAGCAACAATAAAAAAAAGCACAAAATGGAAAATGCATGGCTTCTCATCATCTCCCTCTCCATCACAATCTTGCTTTGCTTCTTCACTTTCTCAAACCAAATCAAACAACACACGCTAAAGCGCCTCCCACCAAACCCACCCATCTTACCCAACTTAACAGCACTACTACTCAACCCATCCTTCGTTCGATCCAGCCCCATCACCACCCTCCACGGCAGCGGCGCCGCCTCCTCCTCCCGCCCTGTCATCCTCATCTCCGACCACGCCCTCGCCCACAAAGCCCTGATCCACCATGCCGCCGCCTTCGCAGACCGCCCCAAACCGACCTCCGCCAACCTCCACCACCACCTCACCAGCAACTCCGCCTCCCACGGCCCTCTCTGGCGCCGCCTCCGCCGCAACCTCACGTCGGAGATCCTCAGCCCACCAAAAATCAAATCATACGCCCACGCCCGGAAGTGGGTCCTCGACGTCCTTCTCGACGACCTCAAGTCGCAGTCGGAGACAAACAACGCAATCACCGTCGACCATACCTTCCGCCATGCGGTGTTCAGTCTGTTGATGATGATGTGCTTTGGCGAGAATCCCGCCGAGGAAACCGTCAGAGCCATCGAAGCCGTGCAGCGCGACATGATCGCATGCACGGTGAGGCTCAACGCGCGGGGTTTCTGGCCAAGGCTTCTCTTCAAGAAGAGGTGGCGCACGTTCTTGAACATCCGGAGAGCCCAACAAGACCTTTTGCCATTGATAAGAGAAAGGAAGAACCACAAACACAACTCCTTAGTTCATATCACAACGATAGTGTTATCATAGGTCATGGGTTATTGACTTACCCATCTATTTGTTGGCGATTATTCAAAACACCCGCACGTGCAGGGAAAGCTATTCGAGGAGATCGCGAGCGTTGTGAGAGAAAGAGAGCGTGTCGATGAAGAGGACGTCCCGAGGATGCGTTACATGTAGGCTGTCGTGTTGGAGGGCCTACGCAGACACCCTCCGCTGCAGTTCGGGCTCCCGCACGCGGTGTCAGAGGAGGTCTCAGTCAGGGGTTACGTTATCCCCCGCAACGTGACCGTGAGAATCGCGGTTGCTGAGATGGGGTGGGATGAGAAGGTGTGGGAAGAGCCGATGGAGTTCATGCCGGAGAGGTTCATGAAAGGTGGTGAAGCAGAAGGGGTAGATATAACCGGGGGTGGGGAGATCAAGATGATGCCATTCGGGATGGGGAAGAGAGTCTGCCCCGGGTTGGGGCTTAAGATGCTTCATTTGGAGTACTTTGTGGCGAATCTGGTGAGGGTGTTTGAGTGGAAGGTTTTGGAGGGTGAAGGGGTTGATCTGTCTGACAAGATTGAGTTCATTGCAGTCATCGAGAAGCCTTAAGGCTATTATCTCGGTTAGGAAGTGAAGGGAATGTTTTTTTTTTTTTTTTTTGTGCTATCGAAGGGATCCCCCGTGATTGATCTTATGGTTGAGCTGGAAATGCTATATCCGCCTATTTGCTCCAGTTTCACTGAAAATTCTTTCGAAAAATGAAGGGAATGCTTATGGACTGGTTTCTATGATTTCATGAGTGTTGTTTTTTTATTATTGGTGACAAGAAAACTTTATATTATTGTAATTGAATAAAATATAAAGATAGTCGTGAAGAAGCCCTTGAAGGCTATGATCTTGGTTAGGAAGTGAAGGGGATGTTTATGGATGGGTTTCTATGATTTCATGTGTGTTGTGTTTTTTTATTATTGGTAATCAAGAAACTTATATATTACTGTAATTGAATAAAATATATTACATTGTTCACCAAAAAGATCTAATCCTCACAGGGGAGGAGTTCAGAAATTCATAAATTGAACCTCAAGAAGAAGAGGTTTCATCAAAACCTATAAAGGATTAGGATCTATGCATATAAACCATGTTATCTTTTGTTAGAGCTCAAGCAATTCTCAAGCGTATGCCATATCTGATGGGATCTGATGATGCTTTCACCCACAGTGGATATGTGAGAAGCTCGTGCATCTGCAGCACTATTCCCTTCACGATGGATGTGAGGGACTTTCCAAGAGCGAAGAATAGATAGACCGTATAGTATGGATCGCTGATTTGAAGCGTGGTCCATGGAAGAATCCCCTTACCCTTCAGCCAAGGAATAGCTGCGGTAGAATGGGATTCAAACTTGTGTTACTTGTAAGTATCTAATATTTTTAATAGTCATTGAGTTTTCCAATCAGAAAATTGACAAACATGCCATGTAATGTTTAATGGAAGATATAGAATACATATTTTTGGTTCGGACACTTACCAAATGAATATAAACCCTAACGGCCCTGTTTGGATACAGAATAGAATTTATTCTTGGGTATTTATTTATCGGAGCATAAGTGAGTATAAATAAGAATAAAATGATTTTGTGTTTGGTTGTGTTTTGAATTATTCTCGTTGGGAATCGTAAGAATAAAAGTTTTGTTGTTTGGATAAAATGTGAATAAAGTATGGATAAAAATTTATAAAAGGTAAAAAAGTAATGATAGTTGATTTAACAGATGATTTATAAGAGGTGATGACAGTTGATTTGATAGTGGTAGGGGTGCAACTTGGGCGGGTTGAACCCGACCCAACCCGACCCAACCCGACTCGTGGGCGGGTTCGGGTTGGTGTTTTTTGGCGTCGGGTTCAACCCGACCCGAACCCGAACCAACCCGAACCCAATTCGGGTTGGGTTCGGGTTGGGGGGTTCAACCCGCGGGTTCAACCCGAACCCGACCCCCCAGCTTAACAAATGTTATGCTGCCATAACAACATATCTATATCCAAAACCCTAAATTCCTAAAACATAATAAACAATTACACAAATTAGAGTATCACTATGTTTGTTGTGTTTGGGTTAATTATTATAAATATTCACTTTTAATTATTTGTATATAAGGTTTAATTAATAATTAATTAGAGTTTGTTTTGTTGTTTTTTAAATATTTTGTATGATATTTTATGTGTTAAACCCGACCCGACCCGACCCGAACCCGACCCGAACCCGACCCAAACCCGGCCGAACCCGACTTGAGCCCGAATTCAACCCGAACCCGACCCAAACCCGACCGAACCCGAATTCAACCCGAACCCGACCCGAACCCGCGGGTTGAGATCGGGTTCGGGTTCGGGTTGAACACTTCGGGTTGAGGTCGGGTTCGGGCTCGGGTTCGGGTTGGACTCTCTGCAGTGCGGGTTAATGTCCAACCCGACCCGAACCCGACCCAACCCGCCCGAGTTGCACCCCTAGATAGTGGGCCCACTTATTCTTTGGGTGGAATAACCTAGGATAAATTTTATTCTAGATGTTGGTTGGAATCTATATACCACTTTATACCAGTTTATTCTGGCACATTTTATCTGGGTTTATTCGGGCTTTCCAAACGACATCCAAATTTTATCCGGGGTTTATCCGGCATCAAAATGAGGGCTACTTGCCTAGCACTCCGGTCCCCCTTCCATGTTCTTTTTTATTTTATGATTTTCAGGGATTGAAATTTTTTTTGGGGGGCCAAATTGAACTAAGCTCAAGAGCTTAAACGAATATAATTTTGTATTGATTTAATATTTTAATTTTACATAGGAGTTGAATCAAACTTCAACTAAATTTTTTATAACACAAACGAGTTATGTTTGAAGACAATAAAATTCAATCCAAGTCCCGAACCTAACCGAGCTTTAAAATTTTTTCAAGCTCACTCATTTATCCAATTGAACAAGCCCGAGCCGAACCGAGCTTGAACGGCTTGATTCGTTTACCGGCACTAACGATGACATTGATACTGCTTACCTAGACAAAAACTATTGAAGAAAATCACATTTTTTTATTGCTGCGATGCGATCGATTTTGTCATGTTCTCAGTGTAAGGGAAACGATATTAATTGACCCTGATTTTTTTACAAAAATGGAAGTTTAAATAAACATCTCAATGGATGCTGGTAAAACAGAAAATTTTCTTGGGAGAAGTCCAAGATGTTCACCATCAGATTGCACATAGATTCCTCCCCGACTCACCAATTCTTCTACCTCAATTGTGTGCACACTGCAAGTGGTGAGAACGCGCAAAATCAATGAATAAATGGATAAGAAATTTAATGCTAAATTACCACATCATGTCATGTTCTTGACTAGAAGCTTCAATGCCATCATTAACTTTAACATTGAATAAAGTTTAGTAAAAAGGGAAGGAACACACATAAAAACAATGGAAGTCTCATTCATCATGAAGTGGTGATCTGCTTTAAAAGAAAAGCACATATCACTAACATGAAAGTCTTGTTCCTCTGCATAAGCTGAATAAGCTGAAATGCCCACAAGCCAGCTCCTCTAAAACCTATTTATGTTGTGGTCATCCAATATGAACATTTATTTTTTTGAGAAATAGTCCAATTGGATCATTGTATTCTTTAGTTGTTATCAAATCCAATATATACATTGAACAATTGACAATACTATCCCCACTTTCAAATTTCATGAAAAGACTATTATTGCAGATGAATGACAGATTGGGTGTGTATTGATAAATTTTTAAAGAAAATTTAATCATTAGGAGGAGGGAAGAAATTGCTACATCGTTTGGGTTTTTCTTCTTGGAATTGTTTTCATATATTATCAGGCACACTTGTTTTTACATGAAGCCTCTTTAGTTTCTTATGTATGCCAGAATTAGCTTCGAACAAATATGAAGACAACATACACCAACAAAGGTTCTCTGCCCAAAGAACATCCATTCCCTTCAGAAAATAAGTATCACTATAGTCGTTAATGAATGTGTGGTACAGCATCTGAGTTTATAAGAGGTTACCACCTAGTATATAAGATGAATAACAGAAAGGTTTTATCATGAGAGGTTTTCTAGCAAGCACATAAATGCAATCGATTGCAGACTGAGAATGTAGATGCATTTCAGATTTTAGGTGTAAACCAGGTAATTAGTATAGCAACACACGCATGAACACTAGATATCCATGAAAAATGATAGATCCAACAATGGAAATCCAGCCACAAATAAATACAAACATATACACACAAAAATTATGTACATAAACTGTATATATATATATTTTTGTTAGTGTATATTCACTAGGCAAATACACAATTTGTAAAGTGCATATGCAAGGACAAAACTATACATATACATTTTAAAGCTTTGTACATACTTGTGGTGGGAATACATTTAGCTAATTCTAGCAGAAATCTTTCAACAAAGACAGAGAAATACATATCGCAAGATTCTCAACTTAAACAATCACTGAAAGTCAAAACAGTAAAGAACAAATTACTCCTAAACAATGTTATATCATTCATTAGATTCAGAACACAACCTGATCAAATTATTAAAACAAAGAGAAACTCACCTTCTCAAGTGTACATTTTCCTCTGATAGATGTGTTCCTCTGTACAATTTGTGTAGTTTCAAAACAAAATCATACCACTTAAAGTTCTGGAGAATCACAACCTGGAACACAAATCCAAAGTAGAGTCTATTTTATATATGATTCAGCATATTGTGCATAAACAAGTAAATAATCACTGAAGAAGGGGCAGACAAGTTAGCAGCGTAAAACCAGTCAACCTCAAGGTTTCTGCTGCAAGGGTCAGCTGTGGGAGTGATTTTCATGCCACCACCAAAGTATTTGGCATTTCCAATGCAAAGGGCTGTCACGTCCGAATATACTTCCCATTCTCCACCATCAACCTGCATGTTGCAATATCCCAACTGGTGTTTAAATGGGATGGCGCAATCATAAGGAACTGTGTTCCATGAAACTGCTTATGGAAAGTTTGCCTGCAACATAAAACTGCTACCACTAGCAGCCAGCACTGACCTTGATCTTAAGATCCTGATTACGATGTCCCATAAAGGCTCTCAATGCACCAAAAACATAGCACAAATTTCCAAATCGCTTGTATCTACCAGCATAATAACCTGCCATTGCACTCCTGCAAGCTTTCACAAACACAAAAGTGAGATGGATGCCCAAAAAAACTATGATGTGTATGATTAGAGTAGCTCTTAAAGAACAGAATATTACAAATGGATATCAGCAACATTGAGAAAACAGTGAAGATCTCCCATCTATTTGTGTTTTTTGACCTGCAATAGTTCTTGTTTTAGGTGATAGAAACAACTGAACAAGAACAATAATGGATCTGCTACATACATATGAGCCCTTGACTTTATAACCATATATCAAAAGATGTTAAACAAGCTGAGCAAACCTGTGGCAATGCGTTCAATTGCTTCATGAGGATCATTTTTCCTAATAAAACAAATAATACAAGAGGATTTCTATCTATTAGAGTATCACTCCAATCCCATAGAATGATTTAAAGTAGACTAGCACAGCAACTAACCAGCAAAATGTTCTAGCAAAATCAGATCCAGTACCTAGAGGAATGATCTGTAAGAGGAAAAATAAATGAAAATCACTTCTTGACATATGTGCATAGACAAAGTGGTTATACATGAATAATATGTCATATCATGGATTAAAAAGAACTGATGGTCACTTACACCAAGTGCAGTTGAACGTTTGGCTCCTTGGTCATGAGCAAGAACAGGTTTTCCTTCCCAAAAGAAGCCATTAACAACCTTTCAATTAAAAAAAAAAATCATCCTTCATCACATATTTATATTGTTACAGTTACAAAAAATGGCAAGTCAAACTTGAGCATTTAAATCCTGAAAGATTGTCATTTAGAAGAATTTTTTTTATGATATCAGCATTTCAGCCGTATAGTCACATTAACCTATATGAGAGAGAGGGAGGGAAATAGGGGTGTACGATAAAATTTCTAAGGCCTGGAAGGATTGGAATGCTAACCATTGATGAGGAATTAAGATTGAGACTTCTAGCCTTTTTGAAAAACTACTACTTTTCCTTCAGAATTCAGATCTAACTTCAATTTCAAATCTAAAGGAGAGATGTAAGATGGCACTCGGCAAATTCAAGTTGGATGGCATTATAAGATGATCAGCACTTCATGCAGTTGGTGTTATAAGATGATCCTCAACCAACAAGAGTTCAAGAGAAGAGAACTGTTGTTGGCAATAAAATGGCCAGTAGGCCACACTGTTTTTTTTATGAAACAGCTGGCCACTATGTTAAAATGATATAGGGTAAACTCTTCATTATCCTAGGAAGATATTTTTCATTTTATATTATATCCATTCAATTGTTCAAAACTAAGAGGTAAAGAATTTATATATATATATATATATGGTCGTGATTACGTGCGGTGTGCGGTCGGTGCGGTTTACGACGTGGACCGTTCGATCGCGGGTCCATCGCATCCAACGGTCGACGTGAATCGCACCCGACCGTCCGATGCGATGGACCCGTGATCGACGGCCCGTGATCGCGCACCGCACCGACCGCACACCGCACGTAATCGGATCCCTATATATATATATATATATATATATATATATATATATAGAAATACTTACGTGCGGTCGTGCGGTCGTGCGCCCGTGGTCGTGACCCGTCCGATCACGGGTCCATCGTATCCAACGGTCGACGTGATTCGCACCCGACCATCCGATGCGATGGACCCGTGATCGCGGCGCACCGACCGCACGACCGCACTACTCTATATATATATATATAGAGTAGTGATTGTGTGAGGCCGTGAGGCAGGTGCGGACTAGATATCAACCGTCCGATCGGAGTCCATCTAATCCTACGGTGGACATTAATCCACTCGATGTCTTCCCAACCGGTTGAATCGGTGAGTGAGAGAACAAACAAAATCGAAAAAAAAAAGCCCCGAATCTCTCTCTGAATCCCTCTCTCCCCTTCCCGAAACCCTCGACCCCTTTCTCTCCATCGAACCCCCCTCGAAAAACCACCGTCCGACGGCGACGGCGACTGTCTCCATCGAACACCCCTCCCGCGGCTCCTCCCTGCGGCCACCACCGACCGCGACGGCGACGGCGACGGCGACTCACCACCTTCCTCGGCCACGGCGTCTGCGACCCCCCTCCAACCTCGACCACTACCACCTTCTTTGGCCACCGCCCCTGCGACCCCACCTCCTGGGCTGTAAGTTTTTGTTTTTGTTTTTTTTTTTTTTTTGGTAAATGATGCTTTAGAGTAAATGATATGTGTATAAGTATGTATTTCTTTGGGGTTAATGATGCTTTTGAGTGTTCATCAAAGCCTTTAGGTTTTTTTTCCTAAATTTGTAAGTTATTTGTATTTTGTATTCAAATCTAGGGTTTTAATGTTATTTTCATAATTATTTTCAGATCTAAGGTTTTTGTTTTCAGGTTAATTTTATTTTTAGAATCACTTTTAGATCTAAGGTTGTTGTTTACATATTATTTCAGATCTAGTCTTTACAAACGGCTCAATCCTCAATCTATTAGTTGTACTAGCAGTTTTTTAGAACCAAGTAAGAAATGTTTGAATGGATTGGTTTTTAGACTATTAAATACCAATCATATGATAAAAAGATGCTTTAGAATGCATCAAGAGTTATGAAAATATTTTTTAAAACTTTTCATTTTTTTTTCACATCAATGTAATTAATAGTTAATCCTGATGAATCCCGATTCAGTTCTAGTGATTTTTTTCCTACATTTTAACAAGTGATGCTCCTTGGTTTTAACAGTGTTACAATAGTACTTGATGTTGTTGTTGTTTTAGTCATAAAAGTAGTATTTTATGTTGTTGTTATTGTCTTATTGATATCTGGATTCTTTAGTTATAGTAGTAGTATACTAGTATCTCACAAGTTTCATCTTTGTGTCAACTTTGAAGAATATTTTTGTCCTTTTTTGTCATGCCCTGATCTTTGTTCAACGTTTCCATCTTACCTCAGGTATATATGTTCTAGGAGCTGTAGAAACCTCAGGTATTATTGTGCATTAATCAGATGGTCATGACTAAGGTAGCAATGTAGCATATTTGACCAATTATCAATACAATTAAACTAGCAATTTTAATGGAGTTCTACTGGTGATCTTCATTGTGAACTATCCTATTGTCTGGCCTGTGAATTTTATTACAAGTGAAAAGCCAAAGGGAAAGAGAATAAATATGTTAATATGCATATTGTTATAAATGGTTTGAAATAACAGCTACAGTCAGCAGAAACTTCCCGTTCCACGTCACCGGGATCAGAGTTTTTTCTTTATCTTCTTCATTTGTGAATTGTTGATTCCCTTCTCAAGGACACAGAGTGATTCAGCGGGCTGTCTATAGCTGACTAGGTTGTTCCCCTTATTGTAAATGTGTTATGCTTCTTCAATATCTGCAAATTGATGACCCCTTGACTGTATGTTCCTATATTATTTGTTTGTTTTCTTTTTTTGTACTGGAGTGCTGGACCGTATGACAGTTCGTATCATAAATCCACTGCAATGCCTATCTGGATTTTTTTATATGCAAACTTAGATCTTTTGTAAACTTCTGTTCTATTTCTTTTTCGTTCTTTATTTTTTACTTTTTTGTAAATATAATTTCAATGACATGCATTAGGATAGGCTTGTATGTAATATGAAATTCCCATATGATTTATTTTTATCTGTTTAATTATGAGATAATAATTAAACGTTGTGATTGGTATTTCTTTTTTTGTCAGATTTATATATACCTTGGTATGTGGTACAAAGATGATCCACAATTTTTTTTTCTTTCATTCTCATTAGATCACTCTATTTCAGGTTTTGTTGGTATAGAATGCTCCAAGGAATGCACCAAGGAATTCATGATGAAAGCAATCTCCACATAACAAGTGATTTCTCTAGTGACTGCATTGATTATCTCTTGGGTATGCCTTTGCAAACGTCCTCACCCTTAATGAAAATTTTATTACTTATTATTATTGTGTAATTGCTAATTGGGCTTTGTTTACAGGTACTGGACATGTGGAAAAAGGTTCTCAATGAATTATGGTTCACAAAGTGTATAGGTTTAATTTGGGCTATATGTGGTGTAATGCCATTTTATATAGCATGTGTGCTGTAGTGTTTTTTTTTTCTTTTGAGAAACAATGTGTGTTGTAATATGAAACAGGCACTGTTATTGCTAGGTGTGGTGTCATGACTTTTTTCTAAGCAAGTGTGATGAACTAACAATTTTCAAACAGGTTGCAATGGGTTATGGTAGCTAGTATTTAATAAACCTTGTGTCTGTTATGAAGATGTTTCATGTCTACTATTTTCAATCTGTTAATGGTGATAAAAGCATTGCATTTGTTTTTGGCTTTTATGGGTGAATCCTCTTTATTGTCAAATTAGAACAAATAGAGTTTGGATTATATGCATTTCTGGACATCCAAAATCACCCAAACCCAAAAACACTTAAATCACCCAAACCCATTGCAGATAAACATAGATTAGAACAAGTAGACTCGATTTTGATCCACACAGATATCAAAACAGACGAACTCATCTCATTGGTAAATATAAAATGAGAATTTATAAAACAGATAATATTGGCATGTAGCCTGAATTCTATAAACATGCAATTAACAATTAACAACAAAAAATGAAACGCATTAGATTGAATATACACATCCAACAATAACAAATAACAATAAAACTCAAACAAAAGAAAACAGAATTTCAACCTCTGATAACACCGGCCATTAAAAAAGCACATATTTAAAGACTAACACAACATATATTCCTGAATAAACAAAAGAGGAAAAACAATACAACTTTAAAAAAACACTACAACATTTTACAACAGCATAACACCTCAACCATTACTACAATGCACTCCCATGTTTTACAAAATATATCCAGCTTCTTGTGTCCTCAATTTTTTCTTCGTCACAGCTTGGGTCAGATTGTGTTAATCATCTCGAACAATATTTAAAATTGGCTTGCTGAGGAAACCACCACCTGGTTCAAGATTCCAATATGTCAAAAAAAAAAAAACATCTTGATTTTCTTTTATCTACTTTGAATTTGATTTACTCATTAGAAAAAAATAAAGATAGAACAACTTCTGTGCAGACCGCATTGTACATATCATCTGATCATAACACATCATCGAAAAAAACAAATGGTGTAAGGGTCCTCATTTTTTATCATGAAATATCAACCATAGCAATGCACCTATTCAACAAGTATCTAATTCATGCCTGATCCCACAAGAGATCAGTTAAAACAGAGTTGATCCGCCTCTCACACTCCCACCTCACTCATTCTGTCGAATCCTTTCCTATCTGTAATTCATGCCTGATCCCACCAGAGATCGATCACATCATAACCAACAAAGAGAAAGGGAAAACCCAGATATGTATGCGTCCAATAATTGTGTGCCGAAGATCAGAAAAAACCCAACTCTCTATCCGACAACCCATGATCAACCAAGTGAATAAAGAAACTGAAAAAGAAGGAATAAAAAAAACCTAGGGAACATGAAACCCCTTCACTGATTCTTGATCAATATGCAGACAAAGAACATGAAACATATTCAAGAAGCATCATCTACTTCTATCTAAGGTACATGAAAAATGGGGTTACTACATAGAATTATTTTATTTAGTGGACATTACGGAAAAAGTGGATTAGACTATAACATATCAAAAAGGAAACCAAAGGAGGAACATTAATCCTTTTCAGTGAACATTTCTTGTTTCATCTTTCATTATCCTCTGCCTTATACATCCATATACAGGCCAATTCAATGCTTTATTTTAGATTATCAACTGTACTGAAGAGATTAGATGACAAAGTGCAGAAACAACATGAAAACCTCTTGAAAAGAGCAGGATTATTAATGCCTTCAATTTTCTTTTTCCTTTGTTTTCGCATGGGGTGGGGATTTCAATCAGAACCTTCAAAGTTCATCTAAGATTGCATTTTTTTATGACGTGCTCAACCATGTCAAAAGAACTTGATCAAATAAGGTTGTAAATGCACAGCTACAAACAGCTTTTTTTATCCACAACTAGTTGTAGAAAATGTAAATATCAGATTATGCATCCTCTAGAGAGAGGTACGACCTCTAAAAAAATCCCAAATTTCTGCATCATTCATGGATCAACAAAACATCTTACTAATAAAACGCAGTAGCATATTCTAGGTCCAATTAAATGTAAACCAATAAGATAGGGGGTAATGTAATTCTGAAATGTAAAACTGTTGAAAAAAACTCACTTTGAAAACAGGCGGCTCCACATCCTTCACTTCCACTTTTAGCCCTGAAACATGTAGTCATATTGGTCACAACCCTTTTTTTTTTTTTGAAGAAGATATTGGTCACAACCCTTGAAAATATTGAAATAAAAATGAATCACACATGGTTGTTCTAGGTTAATGATTCTTAAGTAAAGTTCAGAGCTTTAAACCACTCAAAAAATGTAAATTCAAAACATCTCGTCCTTCTTAAAAGTTCGGTTGGTATCTTCTAGGAATATTAGAATTCAAGCACCTTTGATTCTTTAACAAACAATCCTAATTTGAATAGAGTAAACCCTAGATGTCAACTCCTTAAAAATCATCACAAACTGATCTTCCAATGCTACAAACCCGTAATCACATCATGTTCGTCATCAACCAAACAAGAGAATCATGAAATCAACACCCAAAACAAAAATCATTCACAAAAATAACCCAAATCATAGAGAGAGAAAGAGGAACATGAATCAGGGTCGCCGTTAGTCGCGGGTGGTCGCCGATAGTCGTTGGGGACTGCGGGGACGCGTTTGGTCAATGGGGAGTTGCGGGTGGTCGCCAGGGACGCGTGCGGTCGACGGGGGGTTGCGGGTGGTCGCCGGGGTCGCAGAGGATTTGGGGATCTAGGGCTCTGGTAGAGAAGATGAGAGGAGAGAGAGTCCAAAGAGGGGTCGAGAGAGGGTGATGGGGGGATTTTTTTTGACCGTCCGATCGCGCGTGATCGGACGGACGTGATCATACACACCACTTTTAAGTGGTAGACCTTTTTGTTTTAAATTTTTTTTTGGTGGACCGTCCGATCGAGCATGATCGGACGGTCCGGACGGACGTCTCTCCCGGTGCAACCGGTTTCTCTTTTTTTCGGTGAAATTTAATCAGCACCGTCGGATATAGGTCCATCAGATCCGACGGCTCCTATTCGCGCCGCACCTGCCTCACGGCCTCACACAATCACTACTATATATATATATATATATAGGGATCCGATTACGTGCGGTGTGCGGTCGGTGCGGTGCGCGATCACGGGCCGTCGATCACGGGTCCATCGCATCGGACGGTCGGGTGCGATTCACGTCGACCGTTGGATGCGATGGACCCGCGATCGAACGGCCCACGTCGTAAACCGCACCGACCGCACACCGCACGTAATCACGACCATATATATATATATATATATATATATATATATATGCAGAGGGCTGATTAGGTGCGGCGAACGGCGGGTGCGGCAGCGATCACGGGCCGTCGATCACAGGTCCATCGCATCCGATGGTCGGATGCGATTCACATCAACCGTCGGATGCGATGGACCCGTGATCGGACGGCCCGTGTCGCGGCCGCACCTAATCGTTTCACTATATAGTGAAACGATTAGGTGCGGCCGCGACACGGCGGGTGCGGCAGCGACCTAATCGTTTCACTATATAGTGAAACGATTAGGTGCGGCCGCGACACGGCGGGTGCGGCAGCGATCACGGGCCGTCGATCACAGATCCATCGCATCCGACGGTCGGATGCGATTCACATCGACCGTCGGATGCGATGGACCCGTGATCGAACGGCCCGTGTCGTGGCCGCACCTAATCGTTTCACTATAACGATTAGGTGCGGCCGCGACACGGGCCGTCCGATCACGGATCCATCGCATCCGACTGTCGATGTGAATCGCATCCGACCGTCGGATGCGATGGACCTGTGATCGACGGCCCGTGATCGCTGCCACACCCGCCGTTCGTCGCACCTAATCGGTTCCCTATATATATATATATATGAAGAAAATTGGTTAAAACAAACAAGCTTAATTCCAAGAGGTCTATGGATGGGGATGTATATTGGAAACAAGTGACGCCAAATTAGATTTTAGGTTAATAAGAACAGAGCATACCTCATGAAGAGTACCATCACCTCCAACAGCTATCACAGCATCCACCCCCTCCCTTATAGCCTACATTGACCACCAACATACAAATTGATGACTAACTAAATAATCCTTAACATTGTATTTAATAATATATTTATAATACTATAGCATGCTTTGAATAAAATTGCTCACCTCCCTTGTTATGTCAATAGCATGAGAAGGACCTGAAGTAATTGATTCACATATCTGGACAGAAACGAAGAAGAACAAACAAAAGCTTAAGAACAAGAACATAGTAGTTTAAAACAAGAAACACAAAGAATAATATTTGCAGCCGAGAACACATGCACACAGAAGATATGCAAGTTTCTTTGCAGTTTACTCCTCAGAATTCAACAATGGATACATTATGAAGATAATACACCCATCATCCATCAGGTTTTAGCATCTCAATCAACTCAACTCAACTCAACATATTCTTCTACCTGGTTTTGAACCTGTGACTCTTGGGTAAGAAAGAAAAAATTCTTCTAAGTTCTTCTACCTACAAATTGGTGGATGGATTTGCATATACAAGTATACAATCATGACATAAATTACTATCTAAGTTCAATCCCAATGATAACGTTTTTCATTTCATTAAATACAGAGAGCTGAAATGTGTCACCAAGATTTATTGGACAAATTTTAGTAAGACTCCATAATTAGTTCACTAACTTCAATCATATCCTTTCTCAAAACCTTCATATTAACCATTTATGTAATTATGTCAACCCCTCTGCCCAACCCCGTCAACACGATATTTGCTCACAATAGGGAGGAAAAAAAAAACACTCTAAATGAAAGTTTGCTACCAGAGTATTCAATATCTGAAATGATATTTGATCTTAAGATTACTCGAAGAAGATCCAAAATTAGAATCAATGATTCATTTCCATAACTCAAATCCCACCATCTGACAAGCCATCTTCTTCTTATTATTAAATGAAAAAAGATCACCATAAATTAAACAAAATTCCAACAACAACAACACAAGTAAGCACTACATAGACAGAAGAAAAGAAAATGAAGGAACTTCGCAAGTCCTAAAAAATTACATGAACCAAAATCTTATATGACCAATCTCAATTGTAAAACAGTTACCCACAACAAACAAAAAAGCATCACATCTAAAGATCAAGAAACCAAAAGAATTCGTGCGTTCTCACATTGCAATCCCCGCCGACACGGGATCTCAGGTAAGGCAACAGCTTCTTCCACTCCTTCCCGGTCCGTCCATTCGCGCCTACCCAATACACAAAAGGATTTCAAAAGCACTTCATTCATGTGATTCGAACAAATAAAAAGATCAAGAAAGAATGAATCGAAAGGAAGTGATACCCTTTGGATTGACGACGAAGACGTAGTCGCCCCTCCGGCGGCGAGAGGCGGCGTCGGACATCCGGTTGGTGGAGGGATCGAAGGAGATGATGGTCTGCTCGGATCTGGTGAAGGAGGGTTTGGGCAACGGGACCACTATCCCATAGAGTACCATCTGTTTCTGTCTCTGCCGCGGATAGGGATAACAATACTGTTCTGTTTCCCTCTCTTGAAAAATGGATTTGCGGGGTTTGGTCAACCGTGCCCGAGCCAATGCTCTTTGAAGTTCATATGGTTAAAGAAAAACGACGTAGATCGGGATCAAGGGATGGACGAAAAGCCCACGCACCTATGCTTCCCGTTTGGAAATGTTGAACCCAGGGATTTCTACGTTACAAAACTTTTATTTTTTTTAAATAGCAAATATTATTTAAAAATGTATATTATTTTATTTTAAATTAAATTGAATAAGGTATATAAATATCGTTTAATGATGTATATGTTTCACTGGATTTCTAACGAGTTATATAAACTATTTTGGATTATAAAAAATACTGAGTGTGACACTGCCCTTCTTATTTATTTACTGAGGTGTGGACGGCTAATCCCAAAGTCCGTTCGTTCATATTGAGTGGCACTTATGTACTGAATTTATTTTGCAATCCTATCTACCGTCTAGATGGATCTCTAGTAGAGTGTATAATGTAAAAATATAGTAGCATACTTCAATTGTTTATCTACATATATTTTATCTTTAAACATAATATGTATTTCATGAAATGAATATATACTTAAAAAAATTAAAATATTTGGGGGCTACCACACACCGGACTGAATATATCATTTTCTTTATATTTAAACATATTTTTTGATAGAAAAGATAGATTATTATTACCCCAATTTCATTAATAGATTTTGAAGTTACAATATCTTAATGTGAAGTAAGAAGCGGAGAAGATGGAAAGATGATCAACTCAAATGGGAAAACAAAGTGCTCAAATGAGAAAATAAAGTGCTCAAATGGCGCAGGGAGAAAACTAGAAGAGAGACGTTATATTTCTCCCCAAAACTCACTCCTCGATAAACAACGATCCCCACGAAATTCAATGTATTTGGCTCTTTCAATGAATCTACTTCAGTCATGAATGAAGTCTTTGACAACCTCTCCCATATATATTGAGATATTACAAGCTCTTACATGCTATTATGCTATTGCCTGGGTTGGCCTTCAGATGACCTCGAGACAAACTCATGAAACAGACCTAGAATATTATTTTGGATAATGTCATCATAAATTTTCTTGCATAGATTTTAAAATTGATTTTTGAAAAACATGAAAATACAATATAAAAAAGCAACAAAAAATCCTTAAATTGTGGAATTGAGCTTTTTTAAAGAATCAAATAAAAAAAAATATATAAAAAAATAAAAATGAGACAAAAATAGTTAAAAAGAAAACAATAAAAAATACAAAATGATAAAATTAATTTTCTATGATGTAAATTAGGATTGTGTTTATAGTAAGCAAAATATTTTTCTAAAACAATTAAGGAAACAAATGGTAAGATATGATTAAAATAAAAATTTGAATTATAATCATAAAAATATTTTTTGAGATTTAAGCCCCCTCTTTGGATGGGGCTAGGTCTAGGCAGCCGCTTATTTCATACATGTAAACTCATGTATACATCATGAAACATGTACACTTTTACTATTTTAATAAATGGATAAACATTTTTTAAAATATATATTTTATTATATTAAGTATATATTTTTAAAAAATCAAAACATTCCAGAGATGTAAACGTGACTTTATGTAGGGTGCATTTTAACTTTGCTTTTTCATATTGTAAGTGTATATACTTCATGCTAATAAGCATAAATTCGTAAAGTAAATGATATTGACTGCATTACAGTGAAATACATCTTCTCTAGATACAATTATTGGCGTAACGCATTGATCATAATCCATAATAACCTCACCTCAACATCCCCCCAAACACGTTTCAGTGATCAGAACACAACGGTTCAGGGCTTAGCGGTTTTATCGATAAGTTCTGGATATGAGTCTTGACGCTGACTTAATCATCTGTTTATTGACGATTATTTAAAAGAATTTTTTGTGGGACTGGGGCAAACAGGCGGAGGTAGTTTTCCTAGCTCGACCTTAAGGTCAGGGTTGCCTAGATGTATTCATCATTATTAGACTTTTTGTCAGCAAAACGAAAGTCTAAAAATGACTCTTTTTGGATGCCGTGTTTATGGCAGATATGGATGCAAGTCTAGTAGGTTATTTTTAGATTGGGTGAGTTTTTTCGATGAGGAAAAAGAAGATAGATCTGCAGATCCAATATCCATTTTTTAAAGACTGTATCATAATTATTCTTAACAGTTATCATAACTGTTCCTAAACATTGAAGACAGTTATAACTGTTTAGCAGTTAAATTTGAATTTTAAATTTAAATTTCAACTATTTGATCTCATCGTCAATTAACGGCTTTTAATTGATCTCTCAGATCCAACGATGATCTTTAATTAATCGGATTTTACACACATAATGTATCACACAAAATATTTAAAATTAATGCAAAAATTAATGCACTATTAAAACATTATAATTATAAACATTAATGTGAAAGTGCTAAGAATAAAATTATGCACGTGCACGCACATATGCAATGCACGTGCAAACCCATGTGAACATGTACTTGCTACACATCAACAACATATATATCATGTCCTCCCTTATTATATACTACTCCAATTTAAACTTTTTAATCAATGTGAGACTATTTGAAATCTCTATTTACAAAATTCAAAGTTACAATACAAACTAAAAATAAAACAATATGAAAATATGATTTTATCAAATAGCATTCAACAAATACAACATTATTGAAACCACAATGATCATCATCTACGGGATCGGAGCACAATACAACCTCTCCCAGTAGCAATCAATACATTATTGTCATTACATGTAAATCCTTACTGGTAAGAGTCTCTTAGCTTATCAATAAAGATTTCCACGTGACAAGAATGTATTGGTTGCTGCATAGAGGAGCCTTTAGTGCTATATAGACGATCGGAACCCATCATCAACCACCACCACTCTTTAACAATTACGTGCACGAATTCTAACCCTAACTGGCTTCTTCATGACCACGGTGATCTCCATCTTGGCCGCCATGTCGATCTCCTCCCCCTCGACCGCCCTCCACTCGAACTCTCTCACAAGCCTAGCCAAGAAGTATTCCAAGTTCACCATCGCCAGCCCCTCCCCGGGGCACACCCTCCTCCCCACCCCAAATGGCATCATCTTTATGATCTCCTGCCTCCCCATCATGTCCACCTCCAAAAGCCTCCCATCCTCCCCAAGGAACCTTTCCGGTTTGAACTCCATCGCCTCCTCCCACACCCTCCCGTCCCTCCCCGCCGCCGCGATTGGCACGTTCACCTCCACCCCCTTCGGAATCACGTACTCGTTGACCGTGACGTCCTCGGACACCATGTGTGGGAGGAGGACCATCCCCGGCGGGCGTATACGGAGGACTTCCATGATCACCGCCTTCAGATACGGAATGTCCTCCTCTCCTGATGATGAGACGACCTCCCTCGCCAGCCTCTCTTGCACCCTCGGGCTCTTCGCGAGGTGGGCGATGGTCCACTGAAGCGACGCCGTCGTCGTGTCGGCCCCCGCCATGAGGAACTCGAAGAGTAGGGTCACGACCTCCCGGTCGTCGAGTGCGCGCGCTCCCTCGTCGTCGGGGAGTTTGAGATCGAGGAGGGTATCCACGTAGGAGTAGAGACGGTGGCGCGAGTTGTTGTTGTTCGTGTTGTGCCTCCGTGACCTCACGAGGGGGATGAGGAGGTCGTCAAGCTCGCGCCGCAGGTCCAAGAGACTGCGCCACCTTCCCCTGAAGGCGATCTTGGAAAGCTTGGGGAAGAGGTTGAACACTATTACGCTGTTGGAGATTGATAGCATCCTGTAGTGTGTTACCAGGGAATGATCTCTTTTGATTATTATATATGTGAGTCACTCGATATTACTATATGGTTGATGAAGAGAAACCAAGATGGTTTGTCTGAGTTCGATCATGCATGATGGATAAGAAAGTACGTAAGGGGTGTGTTTAGTTTGTTTCTGATATATTATTGACATGTCTGGACTTGCATGATTAACATGTCATATATATTTATAAATTTGTTTAGTCGTGACGGACTAAGGCACCATTTGGCAGAACAGTTCAACTGTGTTGGCGGTGGTGGTCTGCTGACACGATTGCGGAGAACATATTTTTTCTCCTTGTGTCGAGCACCTATTCTTGCCTTGTCATATATGCATTCCCGTGCATTCCTCCAACGCCTCAAAACATCGTTTCACCCCACTGTCCGGTGTCGAGCAACCGCGGACGTTATCGCAACTCCGCCAAACGGACCCTAAATCTGATCTCATCTCTAATAATAAGATACTATACACATGTTAAGAGTGGGATTGGAGTCGATACAAGGTGATGGGATCTTCTGGAATAATGAAAAAAGTTACGTGAATAACACAAACTTGTATAATTAAGTTCATTGAATCTGAATAGTATTTCATGTAAACATTAGGAAGAGTGGAGACCGCTTTTATTGAAACTGAATTTATCGTTTTTGGCAAACTTTTAATTTTTTCATTAAGAGTTATTTAATGCATGGGTCATGATGATCGTGTGATCCAGAACATGATTAAATTTGTAATTAATCAAATATGTTTAATTAAAACCAATGAAAGGAGGCTAAGACATGCCACTATCAATTCTGTGTGCATTTGAAAGGTTAGAGTTTCATTTTCACACACGCTTATGTTGATTTCAGGTAAGTGGACGATTTGGCTTTTCAGAAATCATTTGATTTTTCAGGGTTCTAGAGTTTATATTGAAAAACTTTAGGATTCGATTACTCATTTTGTTAGAG
Organism: Acorus calamus; assembly: GCA_030737845.1. Classification (NCBI taxonomy): domain Eukaryota; kingdom Viridiplantae; phylum Streptophyta; class Magnoliopsida; order Acorales; family Acoraceae; genus Acorus; species Acorus calamus. The sequence continues at coordinate 9,387,078 of CM060872.1, read as the reverse complement.
ATTGAGGGATTGCTTGTGCTGGGGCAAACAAAGTTTTGTATAATGGGGAAAAATTTGAGGTTATGGCATAAGATTTGTTACATGCCTCAGTACATACCTCTTCTACCAATTTTATGTTTTGAGGTTGTCGCTTGAATTTAAATAAAATTAAATTTTTTTTAAAATAACCCCCTAAAAAAAAGAATTTCACTTTTAACCCCAATACCAGTTTATTTGCAAAACTGGTCCTGTGATTGTTATGACTCGGTCAACGCGCCTATATAAAATGCTGACCGGTCTATATATTGTCATGATGGAGACATGATTCACAATCATGTCTCCATCATTTGGACCCGCGCGTGCGCTCACTTGTGCTGCGCGCGCGTGGGTTCATGCAAATCTCCCCCACTTGGAGACGTGGTTGTGAATCATGTCTCCACCATGGCAATATCATGCATGACCCTGCGTGCCCAGTCAGCGCGTGCATGGGGTTGATTTTTTTAAAATTTTTATAAAATTAATCGAAGTCATAAGGTGAAAAGATAGAGACCAAATTCAGTCAGGACTGAATCCAGTCAGCACAGTTAATACCGAACTAAACAACGTGTAAATCGAAATGCGCCACCTATAAATCGAACTGCACAACTAATTATTGGGTATATATTTCACTATCTTATTGGATTCAATCAGCTATTGAAGAAAATATGAATTACTAAGTATCGTGAGTACCCAATAAGAGTCTAGAATAAAATATATAACCAACAATTGATTGTGCAGTTCGATTTATAGGGAGTGCAGTTCGATTTACACATTGTCCAGTTCAGTACCGACCGAACAGACTGGATCTAGTCCTCACTGGATTCGGTCCCCAAAAGATAATGAAAGTAATAATGATCAATCATTTATAAAATTTAATTTTTAAAACAATATTTGGTTAGAGATAATCTAGAAAAGATAAGGCCTAACTTTGATTTAAAATTAAAATTAAATTTAATATTTTAAATTCAAATTAAATTTAAAATTTAATATTCAGATAATATTTAAAATTTGATTTTATAAAACAACCATTTATATAAAAAAATCAACAAGAGGAAATAAGAAACTATAAAATATAATTTTATAAGACAACCATTTATATAAAAACAAGAGGAAATAATAATATTTTAAATTATTGAACCTCCTCTTGGTAGGACGGGAGATGTACCCCCTCTTTAGTGAGGGGGCTTGAGTTTGAGTCTTGCCGCCTGCTGATAGGGGAAGATTTGACCAAGAAAAAAAAATTTACCCACCAAAAAAAAAATTTCAAATTTAATTTTGCAAAGCAACCATTTATATATAGCATGTAATTTTTTTTTATTATAAATCATAGTTTTATAGAATTAAAATTTAAATATTATCTAAATTTTAAATCTAATTCGAATTATAAAATTTTTAAGCTTGATTTTAATTTTAAATCAAAGTTATATCTTATCTTTCTCATGCTATCTCTACCAAATATTACTTTGAAAGAGAGAAAAAATTATGATGAGTATTATTTATATTTGGGAATGGATCATCTACTTATTTTTTCATGCTTATTTACATATTAGATCATTTATTAATTTTTTAACACCTAATGAGATCTATTTATCTCATCTCTATAAATAATTTATTGAATTAAAAGTGTAAATTAAAGTTGAAAGACAAATTTTAAATATTATATGAATATTAAATTTAATTTGAATTTAAAATTTTAAACTTAATTCTAATTTTAAATCAAAGTTATGCCTTATCTTTTCTAGATTATCTCTAACCAAATTTTGTTTTAAAAATTAAATTTTATAAATGGTTGATTATTATTACTTTCAATATCTTTCCATTATATGACTTTGATTAATTTTATAAACATTTAAAAAAATTAAAAATTAATCAACCCCGCGCGCGTGGACGGGTCCGCGCACCGGGGACATGCATGATGAATCACATCTAGACATGCATGAACCTGCACGCGCAGGTTGAAAGGGCAGACATGATTGTGAATCATGTCTCCACCGTGACAATATATACACCGATCAGCGCGCCACATAGACGCACTGATCGGGGTCAAAACAATCCGAGGACTAGCTTTACGAATAAGTTGAACTTGGAGTCAAAAGTAAAATTCTTTTTTATGAGGGTTATCTTCAAAAAAGTTTCCTAAAATTTAAGGCGCGTGAGCGCCTGTCTACCATTTCATAAAAATATATATATATATACCCAGTACCTGTGTCGAAGTGCGTCCATCTTGACGTAGACATCCTCACCAACCTCCTCCCCAAAAGACATCAGCAGCAGCAACATTAGCATGGCATACTGAAATCCACGCATGGGGGCGCAAACCCCTCCACCTTCTTCAGCCTCCGACCTCAGCCTCTCCAACAGAAGCTCACACACCTCCTCCCTGCGATGCACGTAGGACCGGATCCTCGTCGGGTGGAGTATCCCCGTCGTGAGGTTCCTCCGCAACGTGCGCCACAACGGGCCGTAGTGGGCGAAGGAGATGTTTCTCTGGCCACTGGTGAACAATAAGGACGGCTCGTCGGCGGGCGGTCGATCAGAGAAGACCGAGGCCTTCATGATCAAGGACTGGTGGATGAGGGATGGGTCCGTTATGAAAACGATCGGGCGAGGACCGATGAAGAGGGTCACGATGGGACCGTATCGGCGGCGAAGATCGTCGAGGGTGGTCTCGATGTCAGTGAAGGACTTGTACAGCCATAACAGGTTGCCGAGGAAGGGGACTGTAGGTGAGGATGGGGGGAGGTTGTTCTTGGTGTTGTGGAAGGTGATTATGTGCTTGAGAGTTAGGGTTAGGGATAGGGTTAGGGAGAGGATCAGGATGAGAAGCCAAGATACCATAATTGTGAAATTATTAAACTCTTTTCTCTTGATGATGTGTATGGTTTTTAGAGATCTGTGTGGGGAATGTAAGGCTTAACAAGTACATATATATATAGAGTTAAGAAGTACGCATGTTCGTTATTTAAAGATTTTGAAGTGGACATGCATGCAATATAATGTATATAGGGTCAACAGATACATGTATTTCGATCCCTCAATGTATATAGTGAATTAATTGCAGAATTTAAACTCATGCTTATCTAGATCTGGCAAGGCCGATATGGGCCTACAGCCAACTATTGATAATTAAATCGATAATAACAACACAAAACATTCAGAATACTTTAGTTGTTGTAAACTAACTATAATATATGAACATAAAAGTACATAAACAAAGCACACAAGCATATAGAGAAGAGAAGTAGAGAGAGGATTTATTCTTCACTTGTTAGTTGTAGAATACATGAGAAACCCCTCTATTTATAGGGTGCATGAAGGAATCCCAAATGTGATGAGTTACAAGTCCATAGAGGTGAGGGGTAGATAGTGGGGTGATTAATAGTGGAGGTTATGGAGTTAAATGAGAGGGGTTATGGAGTAGAAGAGTGGGTGAGGTTATGGCTAGGAGGAGTGGTGGGTATCCACTATATTTACAACACTCCCCCTTGGATGACCACCACGCTAAGATAATTGCCTCATTAAAACCTTGCTTGGAAAACCCAGTGGGAAAAAACCAAAGCGAATGAAAAAGAGTACAATGTAACTTAATCGTATAATGGTGTATGCGTTTAACACTGCCTCGTTAAAACCTTCACCAAGAAAACCCATTGAGATAAAACCTAGGCGAAGGAAAAAGAGTACAGTTCGCAAAATGTCATCAAAAATTACTCCCCCTCATAAATACAAGATTTCAAGAATTTTGGTCGTTAACTCGTCGCATCCCGATGTTATACACCAGCTTCTTGAATGTTGACGTCGACAAAGCTTTAGTGAACAAATCTGCAAGATTGTTCTTAGACTGAATTTGTTGAACGTCAATTTCATGTCTCTGCTGGAGCTCATGAGTGTAAAAGAATTTTAGAGAAATATGCTTCATTCTATCACCCTTGATATATCTCCCTTTTATTTGAGCAATGCATGCTGCATTGTCTTCATAAATAGTTGTTGGAACATCTGTAATGAGAGATAGTCTGCATGCAGTACGAATATGATGAACCAAAGACCTTATCCACACGCATTCCCGACTTGCTTCGTGGAGTGCAAGAATCTCAGAGCGGTTAGATGACGTGGCGATCAAAGTATATTTCGTAGATCGCCAAGAGATCGTTGTGCCACCACAAGTGAATACATACCCTGTTTGTGAGCGAGCCTTGTGAGGATCTGAAAGATATCCTGAATCTGCATAACCCTTCAGTTGTGCACCATTATTGGAATCATTTGCATAGAATAGGCCCATGTCTACGTTCCACGAAGAAAACGAAAAATGTGTTTTACACATTTCAATGCCTTCAAGTTAGTGCAGAGCTAAATCTGGCCAATAACTTAACTGAAAATGCAATGTCAGATTTAGTGCATTGTGTCAAATATAATAAAGCATCAATTGCACTAAGATATGGTACTTCAGGACCAAGAAGATTTTTAGTATCTTCTTTTGGACGAAAAAGGTCATTCTTTGGGTCAAGTGACCTTACCATCATAGGATTATTTAATGGATGACATTTGTCCATATTAAAACGCTTCAGGATTTTTTTTAACATATGTTGTTTGATGAACAAGTATCCCGTTTGAACTCCGCTCAATCTGCAGGCTGAGACAATATCTTATTTTTCCAAGATCTTTCATTTCGAATCCATTCATAAAATATTCTGAAGTTTTGTTGAGCTCTTCAGGAGTCCCAATTGAATTTATATTATCAACATAAATGGTCAAAATAGCAAATCTCTTACTGGATGTATTTATAAGAACACACGAGCATATGACATTGTTTTTATATTATGCTATTATCAAATATTCACTAAGACGGTTGTACCTATTGCGTTAAGCTGTACAGTGAACGTCTTAGTTTTATACTCTTTGATTTTGCTTTAGGCAATTTATATCCTTCATGGATTCATGTAAATTCCCATATAGATAAGTTGTTACTTCGTCCATTAGTCTCATATCAAATTTTTCAGAAACTTCGAGACTTTCTAAGTAATCGAACGTTATTGTATCCATGACTTATGAGTATGTTTCTTCGTAGTCAAATCCCAGGTTTCTGCAGGAAACCTTGTGTCTTATATCCAGTAATTTTATTTTCTTATTTCGTTTTCTTACAAACACCATTTGTAACATTCATGGTTAACATCTTTTGGGTATGTATTATAGGTTCGAATATACCACACTTTTCAAGAAAACTCAAGTCTGCTTTAATAGCATATTTTCACTTTGGTTGTCGACATTCATTTATGTTGTGTGGTTCATTGTAATCATCGCCCTTTGAAATTTTAATAGTATGTTATCGATGATCATTTATTTGCGATTCCACATTTCTCTTATATGCATATAAAATACAGAGATCTCAATATTATTAGGTACATTTTCTTCTTCAAGAGTTTGTATAGTCACTTCTGGAACTTATTTCTCTTCAGGGACATTATACTCTTCTAGAGTTTTAGAGAAAGTGGATATATTGTTCATAATCTCTTCTGGAGCATTATGTATAACTTCTTCTGGAGCATTATTAGAGCATGATTTTTCATTTGATCTCCACTTCTGTGGAGCTAAATCTTTTGAACCTATAGGCCTATCACGTTTCTGGCGTGCATTAGGAATTTGATTTTCACGTTGAGCGGTACGTGAGTCTAGATGAGAAAGAATGGATATATTCCATGATAATTCTCGTCGTTCTTCAGGAACAAATCGTACTTCAGGTACGTTCTTCCCTCCCCCTAACGGCGGGAATATTGTCTCATTAAAATAACAACCGTAAATCATGCGGTAAAAACTATCATCGAACAAAAGAATCTTTTAGTTCTTTATTATATATCCAAATGAATAGTTCGATGCATCATCATGTTCCATGGATATCCGAGACAGTCATGCCAAATCATAAAGATCATAGAACTTCTCGTTCATATGAGTAATTATGGATATTTATTATAACCCCTAGGAGAAAGCATAAAGCTGTTCTAATGTATGCTTCTGGCATGAGACATTACTAATGTATAGATACTCCATAATTTTAAAATGGCATATGTTGATATAAATATCTTCAGTTGACTTCTTTTGGATCTACATGAATACAATGCATCATTGATACAAAATTTTGTATGTTTGAATAACATGATATCTGCCCTTCTGGAGCCTTCGATCAAGTTTGTAATACTAAAAATAATATTATCATTTGCATTAATTAATATTAAACTAAAAAAATAAAATAAATATGAAAGTGCATTTCATATAATAAAGAAAAATAAAGACGTAAATATAAAATTGACAAATATCTAATCATATATGAAGTACATAACCAATAAAGAGTTTAAGCATACTTCAGGTACGCAACCAATTTAAAGATTTGGACGTACTTCAGGTAAGTGACCAAAATTATGTTATGAAGTACCACATAGATGACAATAATTTTCTTCTGCATTTTAGGGGTTTATTATGCAAACTTTTCCCTTGCTTTCATTCAATAGCATTCCACTTCTGGTGGTTTCAAATAACTTGTCATCTCTACTATTGTTGTGGTTATATAAACCATGAAATAACCCTTGACCATGTCCATTGCTCAAAATAAAATAAAATAAAATGCATTTGCTTCAGGCAACGATGCTGAGTTAATAGATCGGGTTTCATGATTTTTTTTATTTATATTATTATCAAAGCTCATTGTTCAGCAATGAGAAGATATAAAATTTGATAATAATATTTTTTCTTACGACATTGCTACTACTGGAGCATCTTTGAGACACAATGGTCGGTGGACCTTTCACAATGAGAATTTAATATTTAAATCCTCTATGTTATGATGGTGAAAGCTAATCACAATTTTTACATGTTCTTACTGGGATACATGTAGCCACCTTTATTTTTTTTATATGATCCTTCAGGGACCCATAAAAATTTCATAACTTTTGTATACTCCTACGTGACTCAAGTAGCCATTAATTTTATATAATCCTTCAGGGATAATAAAATTGTATGTAGTCCTTCAGGGATAAAATAAAGTAAATTTTATATGGTCCTACCGGGACACATTATTCATAACTTTTGCGTGGTCCTCTACGGATCCATGTAAACACTTTTTTTTCATTTGGTCCTCCAAGGACCCAAAAAATAATATATCATATAACTTTTGTTTGGTCCTACAGGGACACGAGCAATCATGATTTGTGGATATATATCCTTCACGGATAAAAATTATACGTTCATTCAGGGACACATTTTAATCATATTTTTTACATGATCTTCTAAGTATCCATATAATAATTTTTGTATAGTCCTTCAGAGACAAAATAAAATAAAATTTGCATGGTCATACTGGGACACATAATTCATAACTTTTATATGGTCCTTCAAGGATCCATGTAAACACATTTTTTGTTGTCCTTCAAGGATAAAATAAAATTTGTGTATTGTCCTTCGTGGACACTTTTATATGGTCCTTAAGGGACTTATAAAATTATAAACTTTACATAGTCCTATAAGACTTATGACTTTTGCTTAGTCCTTCTGGGATACATATGTAAACATAATATTTGCTTAGTCCTATAGAGACATGATTTTCTTTATAATGTCAAAGCCAAACTTACATTAAACTATATATCTAAAAGAGAATTATGACAAATAACTATAAGAAAATGAATATTAGAAAATATATATATATACTATGCTATAGAAAATGAATAAAGAAATACATTCTTAAAACAAATTTATAAAAGAATGTAAGGCATGGGTATATTTAATTATGTAGCATATAGTAAGAAAACCCATTTTTCTTTATAAAAAGAAAATCATAAAATTCTCTATCATGTTGTATACAAAATATAAAATAAGATAAATCATAATGATTTGAATATCATACATTCACCAAAAATATAAATATTTGGGAATCTATTTTTTTTTTAGAAAAAAAATAGAATTTTATAAACTCACCAAATTACAAACCTTTGGAGATCTCTTTAACATCTTGAGTGCTTGAATCGAATAAGAGTTTATTCGTGCTGATAACGTGTTGTAAACTAACTATAATACATGAACATAAAAGTACATAAACAAAGCACACAAACATATAGAGAAGAGAAGTAGAGATGATTTATTCTTCACTTGTTGGTTGTAGAATACATGAGAAACCCCTCTATTTATAGGGTGCATGAAGGAATCCCAAAGGTGATGAGTTATAAGTCCATAGAGGTGAGGGGTAGATAGTGGGGTGATTAATAGTGGAGGTTATGAAGTTAAATGAGAAGGGTTATAGAGTAGAAGAGTGGGTGAGGTTATGGCTAGGAGGAGTGATGGGTATCCACTATATTTACAACATTAGTATATTTATATGGGATTTTTATTTAAAGTCCCACGGACCATCACATTTAGTGATCGATCCCTTACTTCTTCATATTTGAGTTTTAGTCCCAGATTTAAAGAATAATTTCTTTTTCATCCTTGAGAGGGACCTATCTGTAAATTATTTAATTTTCGTTTTACTCCCTGATAGGGACTAAAAATGAATGATCATTTAAATTTGGGGACTAAAACCCAAATACGAAGAAGTGAGGGATTGATCACTAAATATGATGATTTGTGGGGACTTAAAAATAAAAAACCCTATTTATATATGTAGATCTAGATGAGCAATAGTAGGCCCTTATCGGCCTTGCCAGAACTAGATGAGCATGAGATTTAAATTCTAAATAAAATTCATTTCCACATGGAGCTTTAAAGAGGTCCTGGTGTTTTTTTAGAAGTATATATAATCTAATAACCATGTGGTTATGACTAATTTAGTGGATATTTAGTGAAAAATGGATGATAAACCCCTCTCAAAAGTGTGGGTCCCCTTAAATTTGGCAAAAATAATAACACAATTTCAGGGGCACTTAGAATACAATTCTCCTATTCCACTGCCCAAATTTGGCTACATGAATAATTTTATCATATATCATGCTTCTGAGTGTATTAGAGCAAGGTGTACTGATGACCGCACATAGAGGTGGCCGGTGTGTCAATAATTAATCATTCTTGCCCCCAAAATAAAAATCACATGCATATATATCTTGTATACAATAGATGAAATGCGAGCTGAGTAACATGTAAACATTGGAAATCATGTGGTATAGTAACATGTAAACAATAACTTTCAAATCACATACATCCATGTAGGTTTATACAAAATTGCTTGGTGACAACTCTCGATCATGCTTAATTTACCACAAAAATTATTTAAAAAAAACACAGCATATTTATATTTTCAACACTTTTACTTCTAAATATAAGAAGTTTCTTATGAAACTTCTCATAGAAATCAAACCAGTTTTCCAATATGTGGTGCAATTTTTGGCTAGCTATCACCTATTCGGATAACATTAAAGATATTAAATACATGTTTGGTATTTTTATAAATTAAACAAAGTTAAGGCTTGTATCCAAATCAGTTGGAACATGATTATGACTTTGTTTACAGATTCAGAGCATGGAACTCATTGATTATTTCATTAATTCAACACGTCCGAAATCAATCGCATGATGGGCACGCAGTTGGGAAGATAGTAATTATATATTACGATTGAATGTATTTCAAAGATAATAATAATAATAAAATTGGGTGGTTTTAGTGATGTTGACCTGCTTTAGCCGTATATAATTCTTATATATGACCGTTGATACACTCAATCCGAATTGAATCCTCATATACTATGTGTTATGAATTCTGGATCTGGGGATGCAATCAATCAAAGAAATAAAGCTCACATCTCCCACTTGCAAGCATCCTTTTATTAGTATGCCTCAAAATAGCATTCAAGTTCACCTACATTAATTAGTAATAAATAATTCATAAAACTTTTGTCTGGAACATGCAGATGGGTGTATCTCGAGTGAAGGTGACTCGGGAGCTGGGGCCTGTGACATATGAACCTCCTGTTGATTACTCTGTGGTGTAGTTTCCTCTCTCTAAGATCTCTCAATTGTTTGTTGTGACAATTAACTACTACAATATTATATAACTCAAAATAAACAGGTCCAATATTTTTGGAATCACTTGACTATGTTGTATTTATATCATTGCACATCACCTTTCCATTGAATATGACATCTCTGCTTCTCGTAACTTTTTCTTTTGGTCATTCCAGATACGATAACTAAAATAATCATCATCATATCCAATAAAAGTGCATTTTAATGATTTAGAGTCAAGCTTAGTCCTAGCATTATTACTAATATGTACATATGAAATAACCTAAAACATTTTAATGAGAAAGGTTTACCTCTTTGCGGCTCCATTCCTCTTCTGGTATCTTGTGGTCCAAAACAATTAATGATCCTTGATTGATGAAGTAAAATGTTGTGCTGACTGCTTCTGCTCATAGTTGTTTCAATAGACGTGATTGTATACGCATGCTTCTAGCTCTCTCAATCATTGTTTGATTCATCCATTTTGCTATTTCATTATGTTGTGGAGTTCCTTACACAATTTTCTTTAATATGAATCCACTTTCATAACATAACTTCTTGAAAATGGTGTCTTCATACTCACCACTATTATATGACCTCAACCACTTGCTTCTCAAGCATGTTTCATTTTCCACCATTGCCTTCCACTTCTTGAATACCTCAAACACCTCTGATTCTGTCTCAAGAAGTAAACCAATAACTTCTTAGAATGGTCATCAATGACTTTCCGCTAATGGATGAGACCGCAGTTGGTCCTCAGATATTTGTATGAATCAACTAAAACTTATTCTACTTCGGAGCTCTACCACATGTCTTGAAACTGATTATCTTTTGCTTTTCAAAGATACAACTCTCATACAAGTTTTTTTTTATATCGGAGGGACTCCCCGTGGCTGACCTTACGGTCGAGCTGGAAAAGCTACCTCCACCTATTTGCCCCGGTCCCACAGAAAATTCTTTCGAATAATCACCAACAAACAGGTGGGTAAGTCAACGCCAAGACTCGAACCAAGGACCTATCGGTAATACCGCTAAACTCTAAACCATTGTGCTATGGACACTGGGGACACTCTCATACAAGTTGATTTCAATTGACTACAATTCTTTGATAGTCTCCCAATCAAGTGCATGACTTTAAGTCCCTTTTGACTCATGTGACCAAGTCTTTGATGCCATAGATTATGATCATCCTTTCTATTAGCAACTGCAATTGAACCACAAGCATCCGTTGTCACATAAAGAGTACAAGTTATCTTACATCATGCAATGATCAATGAGCCTCTCGAAACCTTTTGCTAGCTGCCCAACTGAACTCATGTTCTTTCTTAGGTCAGGAATGTGTCTCACATCATTCAATTTCTATAAAAAGTCATTCAACTTGATTTGTACTTTACCTTTTTCGACCACATCGCAGGGTTGATTATCACCAAGTTACACATTTCCAAAGCTGCATGGGATATAATATTTTAGAAGACCTTGATTAGAGATAGCATGAAACGATGCACTATAATCCATCACCCAAAAATTGGACACATTCTCTACAGAACAAATCAATACATCATCTAACTCTTCTAAAAACATATTGGATTAGTTCTTGTTATATGCTTCTTTCTTCTCAAACATGCACTAATTTTTGGAATATTCAGTTTTACCACAATTCCAGCACTCAATAATCTTCTTCGCATTCTGGTTTTGATTATTGTTGGAATTTATTGGGTTTCTCAATTTGCATATGTCATTTCTCGATTTTGATCTACCATGTCCATTACCCTTATTTGAACTTCTGCCTTTGCTATCAATATTCAATGTCGATTCAAAAATGGTACCACCATCTGCTTGTCTCCTATCTCCTTTGTCATGATCATATTAACCATATTATAAAACTTCAATTTCTTCTTTCCTATAGAGGTACTGATTGCGAGAATAGTGTTGTTCCAATTCTCGGGTAACTTTTCAAGTATCAATAAAGCATGGATCTCACAACTGAAAATGAGATCGATTAAATTAAATTGATCTGTCACTTCATTAAATTCGTTGACATGCTCCTTGAAATTACAATCTTCGATCATCTTCATATTGAATAACTTTCTAATGAGACATATTGTATTAGCCGCAGAAAGTTGTTCATATATCTTATCCAGTTTGATCATTAGAGTAGTTGTGGATGTCTCCTTCTTGACGTTGATGGCAATATGTTTTGACAACATTTTTTTACTGCATTGAGAGCCTTTTGATCTAATATATCCCACGCCGCTTTTTCCATCTCTTCTAATTTCTATGTCAACGGTTGATAAATATCTTTCTGATACGGATGATCCTCCATCTGCATCTTTCAATAACCAAAGTTTGTGTCATCAAATATCTCGATTTTGGACAACTCCTCATCTGAATTCATTGCTCTCACTCGAATAGACAAATCATGTACCCTAGATCTATAGATCTCATGAATAGATACCACACCTCATGTGCCCTAGATCTATAGATCTCGCGAATAGACACCTGATGTGCCCTAGATTTGGAAAATCAAGGCTCTGATTCTGGATCTTGAGATGCAATCAATAAAAAAGTAAAGCAATAAATCGAAAGAAAGACACAAAGAATTACATGGTTCGACAAATCTTGTCTACATCCACGAAACACACCAAAATTCAATCCACTATCAACAAGAAATTTTTGCAATGGTCACACAGAAATAAAAAACCTTAGAACCTAATGAAAAATATGATATGCTCTACACACATCATCATGCTCTATAATATATAACACTATGCGTGCGATATCATAATATGTGGGCTTTTATCATAGTGTACCGAGTTAAAAAATTTTAATTTTTTCAAAGAGAAAAAATATATTATTATATTTTAATATATATTTCATAGAATCGAATAGCATCTACTTCAATATAAAAGTATATAATTAAAAAAAAATGGTCTAAACTGTAAATTGGACTGCAATCAGTGGCGGCTCCAGAAATTGTCATAGATGGGGTCATTAAAACAATAAATTTCATAAAAAAAATTTAAAAAATATTTTATTACCATATATTTATCAAAAACATAAACACGAGCTTTAGGAATTATAAGAGTTGAACACGATTGAGATAGTATGTCTGTTGCAGTGCATGCATGCATGTTCATCCTTGTTTGCACAGAAAATTTAATTCAAGTAAAGCCTAATAGCATGGATTGGTGTTATGGAAACTGTCCGCCAAGAAATCACTTTTCATTCAGAAGATTGCTTAATTTTTAAATGATATTTATCTATCATTTATCAGTAACATGTAGATTGTGTTTCTGCATATATTATTGAAAATCGGAGTTTCAATCATTCTAAGGGACTCTGGCATTCCCAATGCATTAAATTTGTGCTTGACTCATTAATTAATCAAGCCAAGCTCAAATAAGTTTGACTATCCCCCCAAGTTAACTTACCACTGCATCATGGTTTGGTGTGTTTTTTTCTTTCACTTGTAAAATTAAAAATGGAGAAATTAATTAGAGGTTCCTGGGGACACCTATGTAATAACAATAGGTCGCTTGACTTTTTCTTTTTTTTAGGTCCCTAAGTTACTGAATGTATTATATTTGGGTCCCTGACACTATCTACCGTCCCATATTTGGATTGATCTCCCGTTATGCCCCTCATTAAACCCCTGTGAAACCCATTCGTTTTCCCCCCAAAAGAAATCTCTCTCCTTCTCTACCATCTCCATCGCCCTGCGAAACCCTAATCCCCCAAGCCCTTCCAAGATCCCCTGTGAAACTCTAATACCTTCTGATCCTCCCATTTTCGCCGTCTACGCCGTGAAATCCGGCTCTGAAGAGCATCGATGGCGACAGACCTTGCTTCGAAGAACATTGACGGCTTGGAAGGTATGTATGGAAGAGCTTTATATATTTATATGTACATTGTTTTTCTTCCCTTGGATTTGAAGACAATGAAATATATGTTTTATCCATTTTGTGATTGTATTGTTTTGTGTCTTCTCTCTAAAATGTACTTCTCATTGATAATTTTTGGAGGTACACTGCTATTCTTTCTATGTACACACGAATTTATTCTTTTGAATCTGTAGCCCTAGCCCCATGTTATATTTTGATTGACATTGCTTGTTATTTGTTTATGCTCTACGGATGTTTGATTGGCATGTGAGATATATGAGATATTTCATCCATTGTGCACTGTTAGTTTTCATATGTACATCCTTATGTATTCTTGTCATTGTGTATCCCCAACCCTAGGTTATTATGGAATGTTATCTAAACCTAGATTTCATGTTGGTTTTGTTTATGGAAGTTTGATTGGCCACCAAAAATTTGGTCAAGCAAATGTTGGTTGTTTATAATTACACTATTTGTACACTGGTATTCTTCCTAAGTGTCTCAGCTATTTGATCGGCAATTGTTAATGTGAGATTTATGATATATCTCATCCATTGTACACTGTTAGTTTTCATATGTACACCCTTATTCTTCCTATCTGCACTTTTTTTTACATGTTAATTTACTCTTCTAATTGTGTAGCCCTAGCCGCAGATGTTCATGCTTTTTTATGTTTATACTTATTTGGAATATTTTTATGAAGGTTTGATTGTTAGAGATATCAAATGTTAGTTCATTATGATTACACTGTTCTGTGACACTCATACGCCTCCTATGTGCACCCTTATTCTTCCTATCTGCACTCTTATTTACACCTTAATTTACTCTTCTAATTGTGTAGCTATAGCTCCAGGTGTTCATGCTTTTTTTTTATTTATTTCTATACCTATTTGAAATATTTTATGTAGGCTTGATTGTTTGAGGTATCAAATGTTGGTTCATTAAGATTACACTGTTCGTGTACATTGATATGCCTACTATATGCACCCTTATTCTTCCTATCTGCACTCTTATTTACACCTTAATTTACTCTTCTAATTATGTGGCCCTAGCCCAAGATGTTCATGCTTTTTTTTATGTCTATACCTATTTAAAATATTTTTATACAAGTTTGATTGTTTGAGGTATTAAATATTGGTTCATTATGATTACATTGTTCTGTGTACACTGATATACCTCCTATGTATACTCTTATTCTTACTATCTGCACCCTTATTTACACCCTATTTTACTCTTCTAATTGTGTAGCCCTAGCCCTATATGTTCATGCCTTTTTTATGTTTATACTTATTTGAAATGTCTTTATGCAGGTTTGATTGTCAGATGTACTAAATGTTGGCTCATTTTGATTACACTGTTCTGTGTAAACTGATATGCCTCTTATGTGCACCTTTATTATACATTGATATCATAATTCTATTTAATATTAGGTTTTTATGATTATACTATTCTGTGTACATGGTTCTTTCTGATTACAATGTTCTTGTGAACCACTAACAACATCAAGGCATATAATGGCTCGTCCAGAAAAATTGACACCTCAAAAAAGTCCTTAAAACTGAAAACTCTCCATTGTGGAGGGTCCTTCGACCACCAGGAAAACACGGGCATCCTCATCAACACATCCACTAAAACCCAAGCTCTCCCACCAAATTCAGGCCTTCTACAAAATGAAAGCCTCCCACAGAATCCACAAAATCAAAGCCTCCGACAAAATCAAAGCTGTCTACCAAATCAAAGCCTCCTACCAAATCAAAATCGTTTACCAAATCAAAGCCTCCTACCAAATCAAGGCATTTGAAGAAAGTCATCCACCATGAGGAAGA